>CAWVNZ010002908.1:0-52686 GCA_963930735.1 Dioctria linearis
TAATTATAATTTGCGACACTAAACAATTATTTTTTGAATAATTTACTATAGAAAAGGCAATCCCTGGGGTAATTAAAATTTGTGACAGAAAAAATTATTTTTTGAATAATTTACTATAGAAAAGGCAATCCCTGGCGTAATTAAAATTTGCGACAGTAAACAATTATTTTTTGAATAATTTACTATAGAAAAGGCAATCCCTGGCGTAATTAAAATTTGAGACAGTAAAAAATGAATTTTTGAATAATTTACTATAGAAAAGGCAATCCCTGGAGTAATTAAAATTTGCGACAGTAAAAAATTATTTTTTGAATAATTTTTTATAGAAAAGGCAATCCCTGGCGTAATTAAAATTTGAGAAAGTAAAAAATGATTTTTTGCAAAATTTACTATAGAAAAGGCAATCCCTGGCGTAATTAAAATTTGAGACAGTAAAAAATTATTTTTTTATAATTTACTATAGAAAAGGCAATCCCTGGCGTAATTAAAATTTGCGACAGTGAAAAATTATTTTTTGAATAATATACTATAGAAAAGGCAATCCCTGGCGTAATTATAATTTGAGACAGTAAAAAATGAATTTTTGAATAATTTACTATAGAAAAGGCAATCCCTGGCGTAATTAAAATTTGAGACAGTAAAAAATGAATTTTTGAATAATATACTATAGAAAAGGCAATCCCTGGCGTAATTAAAATTTGCGACAGTAAGAAATTATTTTTTGAATAATTTACTATAGAAAAGGCAATCCCTGGCGTAATTAAAATTTGAGACAGTAAAAAATGATTTTTTGCAAAATTTACTATAGAAAAGGCAATCCCTGGCGTAATTAAAATTTGAGACAGTAAAAAATTATTTTTTGAATAATTTACTATAGAAAAGGCAATCCCTGGCGTAATTAAAATTTGAGACAGTATAAAATTATTTTTTGAATAATTTACTATAGAAAAGGCAATCCCTGGCGAAATTAAAATTTGAGACAGTAAAAAATGAATTTTTGAATAATTTACTATAGAAAAGGCAATCCCTGGCGTAATTAAAATTTGAGACAGTAAAAAATGAATTTTTTGAATAATTTACTATAGAAAAGGCAATCCCTGGCGTAATTATAATTTGCGACACTAAACAATTATTTTTTGAATAATTTACTATAGAAAAGGGAATCCCTGGCGTAATTAAAATTTGTGACAGAAAAAATTATTTTTTGAATAATTTACTATAGAAAAGGCAATCCCTGGCGTAATTAAAATTTGCGACAGTAAACAATTATTTTTTGAATAATTTACTATAGAAAAAGGCAATCCCTGGCGTAATTAAAATTTGAGACAGTAAAAAATGAATTTTTGAATAATTTACTATAGAAAAGGCAATCCCTGGCGTAATTAAAATTTGCGACAGTAAAAAATTATTTTTTGAATAATTTACTATAGAAAAGGCAATCCCTGGCGTAATTAAAATTTGAGACAGTAAAAAATGATTTTTTGCAAAATTTACTATAGAAAAGGCAATCCCTGGCGTAATTAAAATTTGAGACAGTAAAAAATTATTTTTTTATAATTTACTATAGAAAAGGCAATCCCTGGCGTAATTAAAATTTGCGACAGTGAAAAATTATTTTTTGAATAATATACTATAGAAAAGGCAATCACTGGCGTAATTATAATTTGAGACAGTAAAAAATGAATTTTTGAATAATTTACTATAGAAAAGGCAATCCCTGGCGTAATTAAAATTTGCGACAGAAAAAATGAATTTTTGAATAATTTACTATAGAAAAGGCAATCCCTGGCGTAATTAAAATTTGAGACAGTAAAAAATGAATTTTTGAATAATTTACTATAGAAAAGGCAATCCCTGGCGTAATTAAAATTTGCTACAGTAAACAATAAATTTTTGAATAATTTACTATAGAAAAGGCAATCCCTGGCGTAATTAAAATTTGCGACAGAAAAAAAATTATTTTTTTGAATAATTTACTATAGAAAAGGCAATCCCTGGCGTAATTAAAATTTGCGACAGTAAAAAATTATTTTTTGAATAATTTACTATAGAAAAGGCAATCCCTGGCGTAATTAAAATTTGAGACAGTAAAAAATGAATTTTTGAATAATTTACTATAGAAAAGGCAATCCCTGGCGTAATTAAAATTTGAGACAGTAAAAAATTATTTTTTGAATAATTTACTATAGAAAAGGCAATCCCTGGCGTAATTAAAATTTGAGACAGTATAAAATGAATTTTTGAATAATTTACTATAGAAAAGGCAATCCCTGGCGTAATTAAATTTTGAGGCAGTAAAAAATCAATTTTTGAATAATTTACTATAGAAAAGGCAATCCCTGGCGTAATTATAATTTGCGACACTAAACAATTATTTTTTGAATAATTTACTATAGAAAAGGCAATCCCTGGCGTAATTAAAATTTGAGACAGTAAAAAATGATTTTTTGCAAAATTTACTATAGAAAAGGCCATCCCTGGCGTAATTAAAATTTGCGACAGAGAAAAATTATTTTTTGAATAATTTACTATAGAAAAGGCAATCCCTGGCGTAATTAAAATTTGAGACAGTAAAAAATGAATTTTTGAATAATTTACTATAGAAAAGGCAATCCCTGGCGTAATTAAAATTTGATACAGTAAAAAATGAATTTTTGAATAATTTACTATAGAAAAGGCAATCCCTGGCGTAATTAAAATTTGTGACAGTAAAAAATGAATTTTTGAATAATTTACTATAGAAAAGGCAATCCCTGGCGTAATTAAAATTTGAGACAGTATAAAATTATTTTTTGAATAATTTACTATAGAAAAGGCAATCCCTGGCGTAATTAAAATTTGAGACAGTAAAAAATGAATTTTTGAATAATTTACTATAGAAAAGGCAATCCCTGGCGTAATTAAAATTTGAGACAGTAAAAAATTATTTTTTGAATAATTTACTATAGAAAAGGCAATCCCTGGCGTAATTATAATTTGCGACACTAAACAATTATTTTTTGAATAATTTACTATAGAAAAGGTAATCCCTGGCGTAATTAAAATTTGTGACAGAAAAAATTATTAAAATTTGAGACAGTAAAAAATGAATTTTTGAATAATTTACTATAGAAAAGGCAATACCTGGCGTAATTAAAATTTGTGACAGTAAAAAATGAATTTTTGAATAATTTACTATAGAAAAGGCAATCCCTGGCGTAATTAAAATTTGCTACAGTAAACAATTAATTTTTGAATAATTTACTATAGAAAAGGCAATCCCTGGCGTAATTAAAATTTGCGACAGAAAAAAATTATTTTTTTGAATAATTTACTATAGAAAAGGCAATCCCTGGCGTAATTAAAATTTGAGACAGTAAAAAATGAATTTTTGAATAATTTACTATAGAAAAGGCAATCCCTGGCGTAATTAAAATTTGAGACAGTAAAAAATTATTTTTTGAATAATTTACTATAGAAAAGGCAATCCCTGGCGTAATTAAAATTTGAGACAGTATAAAATGAATTTTTGAATAATTTACTATAGAAAAGGCAATCCCTGGCGTAATTAAATTTTGAGGCAGTAAAAAATGAATTTTTGAATAATTTACTATAGAAAAGGCAATCCCTGGCGTAATTATAATTTGCGACACTAAACAATTATTTTTTGAATAATTTACTATAGAAAAGGCAATCCCTGGCGTAATTAAAATTTGAGACAGTAAAAAATGATTTTTTGCAAAATTTACTATAGAAAAGGCAATCCCTGGCGTAATTAAAATTTGCGACAGAAAAAAATTATTTTTTGAATAATTTACTATAGAAAAGGCAAACCCTGGCGTAATTAAAATTTGAGACAGTAAAAAATGAATTTTTGAATAATTTACTATAGAAAAGGCAATCCCTGGCGTAATTAAAATTTGATACAGTAAAAAATGAATTTTTGAATAATTTACTATAGAAAAGGCAATCCCTGGCGTAATTAAAATTTGTGACAGTAAAAAATGAATTTTTGAATTATTTACTATAGAAAAGGCAATCCCTGGCGTAATTAAAATTTGAGACAGTAAAAAATGAATTTTTGAATAATTTACTATAGAAAAGGCAATCCCTGGCGTAATTAAAATTTGAGACAGTATAAAATTATTTTTTGAATAATTTACTATAGAAAAGGCAATCCCTGGCGTAATTAAAATTTGAGACAGTAAAAAATGAATTTTTGAATAATTTACTATAGAAAAGGCAATCCCTGGCGTTATTAAAATTTGAGACAGTAAAAAATTATTTTTTGAATAATTTACTATAGAAAAGGCAATCCCTGGCGTAATTATAATTTGCGACACTAAACAATTATTTTTTGAATAATTTACTATAGAAAAGGCAATCCCTGGCGTAATTAAAATTTGTGACAGAAAAAATTATTAAAATTTGAGACAGTAAAAAATGAATTTTTGAATAATTTACTATAGAAAAGGCAATACCTGGCGTAATTAAAATTTGTGACAGTAAAAAATGAATTTTTGAATAATTTACTATAGAAAAGGCAATCCCTGGCGTAATTAAAATTTGCGACAGTAAAAAATTATTTTTTGAATAATTTACTATAGAAAAGGCAATCCCTGGCGTAATTAAAATTTGAGACAGTAAAAAATTATTTTTTGAATAATTTACTATAGAAAAGGCAATCCCTGGCGTAATTAAAATTTGAGACAGTATAAAATTATTTTTTGAATAATTTACTATAGAAAAGGCAATCTCTGGCGTAATTAAAATTTGAGACAGTAAAAAATGAATTTTTGAATAATTTACTATAGAAAAGGCAATCCCTGGCGTAATTAAAATTTGAGACAGTAAAAAAATGAATTTTTTGAATAATTTACTATAGAAAAGGCAATCCCTGGCGTAATTATAATTTGCGACACTAAACAATTATTTTTTGAATAATTTACTATAGAAAAGGCAATCCCTGGCGTAATTAAAATTTGTGACAGAAAAAATTATTTTTTGAATAATTTACTATAGAAAAGGCAATCCCTGGCGTAATTAAAATTTGCGACAGTAAACAATTATTTTTTGAATAATTTACTATAGAAAAGGCAATCCCAGGCGTAATTAAAATTTGAGACAGTAAAAAATTAATTTTTGAATAATTTACTATAGAACAGGCAATCCCTGGCGTAATTAAAATTTGAGACAGTAAGAAATGAATTTTTGAATAATTTACTATAGAAAAGACAATCCCTGGCGTAATTAAAATTTGAGACAGTAAAAAATGAATTTTTGAATAATTTACTATAGAAAAGGCAATCGCTGGCGTAATTAAAATTTGAGACAGTAAAAAATTATTTTTTGAATAATTTACTATAGAAAAGGCAATCCCTGGCGTAATTAAAATTTGCGACAGTGAAAAATTATTTTTTGAATAATATACTATAGAAAAGGCAATCCCTGGCGTAATTATAATTTGAGACAGTAAAAAATGAATTTTTGAATAATTTACTATAGAAAAGGCAATCCCTGGAGTAATTAAAATTTGCGACAGAAAAAATGAATTTTTGAATAATTTACTATAGAAAAGGCAATCCCTGGCGTAATTAAAATTTGAGACAGTAAAAAATGATTTTTTGAATAATTTACTATAGAAAAGGCAATCCCTGGCGTAATTAAAATTTGCGACAGTAAACAATTAATTTTTGAATAATTTACTATAGAAAAGGCAGCCCCTGGCGTAATTAAAATTTGCGACAGAAAAAAATTATTTTTTTGAATAATTTCCTATAGAAAAGGCAATCCCTGGCGTAATTAAAATTTGAGACAGTAAAAAATGAATTTTTGAATAATTTACTATAGAAAAGGCAATCCCTGGCGTAATTAAAATTTGAGACAGTAAAAAATTATTTTTTGAATAATTTACTATAGAAAAGGCAATCCCTGGCTTAATTAAAATTTGAGACAGTATAAAATGAATTTTTGAATAATTTACTATAGAAAAGGCAATCCCTGGCGTAATTAAAATTTGAGACCGTAAAAAATTATTTTTTGAATAATTTACTATAGAAAAGGCAATCCCTGGCGTAATTAAAATTTGAGACAGTATAAAATTATTTTTTGAATAATTTACTATAGAAAAGGCAATCCCTGGCGTAATTAAAATTTGAGACAGTAAAAAATGATTTTTTGAATAATTTACTATAGAAAAGGCAATCCCTGGCGTAATTAAAATTTGAGACAGTAAAAAATGAATTTTTTGAATAATTTACTATAGAAAAGGCAATCCCTGGCGTAATTAAAATTTGAGACAGTAAAAAATGAATTTTTTGAATAATTTACTATAGAAAAGGCAATCCCTGGCGTAATTAAAATTTGAGACAGTAAAAAATGATTTTTTGCAAAATTTACTATAGAAAAGTAAATCCCTGGCGTAATTAAAATTTGAGACAGTAAAAAATTATTTTTTGAATAATTTACTATAGAAAAGGCAATCCCTGGCGTAATTAAAATTTGAGACAGTAAAAAATGATTTTTTGCAAAATTTACTATAGAAAAGGCAATCCCTGGCGTAATTAAAATTTGAGACAGTAAAAAATGAATTTTTGAATAATTTACTATAGAAAAGGCAATCCCTGGCGTAATTATAATTTGCGACACTAAACAATTATTTTTTGAATAATTTACTATAGAAAAGGCAATCCCTGGCGTAATTAAAATTTGAGACAGTAAAAAATGAATTTTTGAATAATTTACTATAGAAAAGGCAATCCCTGGCGTAATTAAAATTTGCGACAGTAAAAAATTAGTTTTTGAATAATTTACTATAGAAAAGGCAATCCCTGGCGTAATTAAAATTTGCGACAGTAAAAAATTATTTTTTGAATAATTTACTATAGAAAAGGCAATCCCTGGCGTAATTATAATTTGCGACACTAAACAATTATTTTTTGAATAATTTACTATAGAAAAGCCAATCCCTGGCGTAATTAAAATTTGAGACAATAAAAAATTATTTTTTGAATAATTTACTATAGAAAAGGCAATCCCTGGCGTAATTAAAATTTGAGACAGTAAAAAATGAATTTTTGAATAATTTACTATAGAAAAGGCAATCCCTGGCGTAATTAAAATTTGCGACAGTAAAAAATTAGTTTTTGCAAAATTTACTATAGAAAAGGCAATCCCTGGCGTAATTAAAATTTGAGACAGTAAAAAATTATTTTTTTGAATAATTTACTATAGAAAAGGCAATCCCTGGCGTAAGTAAAATTTGCGACAGTAAAAAATTATTTTTTGAATAATTTACTATAGAAAAGGCAATCCCTGGCGTAATTAAAATTTGAGACAGTAAAAAATGAATTTTTGAATAATTTACTATAGAAAAGGCAATCCCTGGCGTAATTAAAATTTGTGACAGTAAAAAATGAATTTTTGAAAAATTTACTATAGAAAAGGCAATCCCTGGCGTAATTAAAATTTGAGACAGTAAAAAATGAATTTATGAATAATTTACTATAGAAAAGGCAATCCCTGGCGTAATTAAAATTTGCGACAGTAAACAATTAATTTTTGAATAATTTACTATAGAAAAGGCAATCCCTGGCGTAATTAAAATTTGAGACAGTAAAAAATGAATTTTTGAATAATTTACTATAGAAAAGGCAATCCCTGGCGTAATTAAAATTTGCGACAGTAAAAAATTATTTTTTGAATAATTTACTATAGAAAAGGCAATCCCTGGCGTAATTAAAATTTGAGACAATAAAAAATGATTTTTTGCAAAATTTACTATAGCAAAGGCAATCCCTGGCGTAATTAAAATTTGAGACAGTATAAAATTATTGTTTGAATAATTTACTATAGAAAAGGCAATCCTTGGCGTAATTAAAATTTGAGACAGTAAAAAATCAATTTTTGAATAATTTACTATAGAAAAGGCAATCCCTGGCGTAATTAAAATTTGAGACAGTATAAAATTACTTTTTGCAAAATTTACTATAGAAAAGGCAATCCCTGGCGTAATTAAAATTTGAGACAGTAAAAAATGATTTTTTGCAAAATTTACTATAGAAAAGGCAATCCCTGGCGTAATTAAAATTTGAGACAGTAAAAAATGATTTTTGCAAAATTTACTATAGAAAAGGCAATCCCTGGCGTAATTAAAATTTGAGACAGTAAAAAATGAATTTTTGAATAATTTACTATAGAAAAGGCAATCCCTGGCGTAATTAAAATTTGCGACAGAAAAAATTATTTTTTGAATAATTTACTATAGAAAAGGCAATCCTTGGCGTAATTAAAATTTGCGACAATAAAAAATTATTTTTTGAATAATTTACTATAGAAAAGGCAATCCCTGGCGTAATTAAAATTTGAGACAGTAAAAAATGAATTTTTGAATAATTTACTATAGAAAAGGCAATCCCTGGCGTAATTAAAATTTGAGACAGTAAAAAATTATTTTTTGAATAATTTACTACAGAAAAGGCAATCCCTGGCGTAATTAAAATTTGCGACAGAAAAAATGAATTTTTGAATAATTTACTATAGAAAAGGCAATCCCTGGCGTAATTAAAATTTGAGACAGTAAAAAATGATTTTTTGCAAAATTTACTATAGAAAAGGCAATCCCTGGCGTAATTAAAATTTGCGACACTAAACAATTATTTTTTGAATAATTTACTATAGAAAAGGCAATCCCTGGCGTAATTAAAATTTGTGACAGAAAAAATTATTTTTTGAATAATTTACTATAGAAAAGGCAATCCCTGGCGTAATTAAAATTTGAGACAGTAAAAAATGAATTTTTTGAATAATTTACTATAGAAAAGGCAATCCCTGGCGTAATTAAAATTTGCGACAGTATAAAATGAATTTTTGAATAATTTACTATAGAAAAGGCAATCCCTGGCGTAATTAAAATTTGAGACAGTAAAAAATGAATTTTTGAATAATTTACTATAGAAAAGGCAATCCCTGGCGTAATTAAAATTTGAGACAGTATAAAATTATTTTTTGAATAATTTACTATAGAAAAGGCAATCCCTGGCGTAATTAAAATTTGAGACAGTAAAAAATGAATTTTTGAATAATTTACTATAGAAAAGGCAATCCCTGGCGTAATTAAAATTTGTGACAGTAAAAAATTATTTTTTGAATAATTTACTATAGAAAAGGCAATCCCTGGCGTAATTAAAATTCGAGACAGTAAAAAATTATTTTTTGAATAATTTACTATAGAAAAGGCAATCCCTGGCGTAATTAAAATTTGAGACAGTAAAAAAATGAATTTTTGAATAATTTACTGTAGAAAAGGCAATCCCTGGCGTAATTAAAATTTGCGACAGTAAAAAATTAGTTTTTGAATAATTTACTATAGAAAAGGCAATCCCTGGCGTAATTAAAATTTGCGACAGTAAAAAATTATTTTTTGAATAATTTACTATAGAAAAGGCAATCCCTGGCGTAATTATAATTTGCGACACTAAACAATTATTTTTTGAATAATTTACTATAGAAAAGGCAATCCCTGGCGTAATTAAAATTTGAGACAGTAAAAAATGAATTTTTGAATAATTTACTATAGAAAAGGCAATCCCTGGCGTAATTAAAATTTGCGACAGTAAAAAATTATTTTTTGAATAATTTACTATAGAAAAGGCAATCCCTGGAGTAATTAAAATTTGAGACAGTAAAAAATGAATTTTTGAATAATTTACTATAGAAAAGGCAATCCCTGGCGTAATTAAAATTTGCGACAGTAAAAAATTATTTTTTGAATAATTTACTATAAAAAAGGCAATCCCTGGCGTAATTAAAATTTGAGACAGTAAAAAATGATTTTTTGCAAAATTTACTATAGAAAAGGCAATCCCTGGCGTAATTAAAATTTGAGACAGTATAAAATTATTTTTTGAATAGTTTACTATAGAAAAGGCAATCCCTGGCGTAATTAAAATTTGAGACAGTAAAAAATGAATTTTTGAATAATTTACTATAGAAAAGGCAATCCCTGGCGTAATTAAAATTTGAGACAGTATAAAATTAGTTTTTGAAAAATTTACTATAGAAAAGGCAATCCCTGGCGTAATTAAAATTTGAGACAGTAAAAAATGATTTTTTGCAAAATTTACTATAGAAAAGGCAATCCCTGGCGTAATTAAAATTTGAGACAGTAAAAAATGATTTTTTGCAAAATTTACTATAGAAAAGGCAATCCCTGGCGTAATTAAAATTTGAGACATTAAAAAATGAATTTTTGAATAATTTACCATAGAAAAGGCAATCCCTGGTGTAATTAAAATTTGCGACAGAAAAAATGAATTTTTGAATAATTTACTATAGAAAAGGCAATCCCTGGCGTAATTAAAATTTGCGACAGTAAAAAATTATTTTTTGAATAATTTACTATAGAAAAGGCAATCCCTGGCGTAATTAAAATTTGAGACAGTAAAAAATGAATTTTTGAATAATTTACTATAGAAAAGGCAATCCCTGGCGTAATTAAAATTTGAGACAGTAAAAAAATTATTTTTTGAATAATTTACTATAGAAAAGGCAATCCCTGGCGTAATTAAAATTTGCGACAGAAAAAATGAATTCTTGAATAATTTACTATAGAAAATGCAATCCCTCTCGTAATTAAAATTTGAGACAGTAAAAAATGATTTTTTGCAAAATTTACTATAGAAAAGGCAATCCCTGGCGTAATTAAAATTTGTGACAGTTAAAAATGAATTTTTGAAAAATTTACTATAGAAAAGGCAATCCCTGGCGTAATTAAAATTTGAGACAGTAAAAAATGAATTTTTGAATAATTTACTATAGAAAAGGCAATCCCTGGCGTAATTAAAATTTGAGACAGTAAAAAATTATTTTTTGAATAATTTACTATAGAAAAGGCAATCCCTGGCGTAATAATAATTTGCGACAGTATAAAATTATTTTTTGAATAATTTACTATAGAAAAGGCAATCCCTGGCGTAATTAAAATTTGAGACAGTAAAAAATGAATTTTTGAATAATTTACTATAGAAAAGGCAATCCCTGGCGTAATTATAATTTGCGACAGTAAAAAATTATTTTTTGAATAATTTACTATAGAAAAGGCAATCCCTGGCGTAATTAAAATTTGAGACAGTAAAAAATGAATTTTTTTGAATAATTTACTATAGAAAAGGCAATCCCTGGCGTAATTAAAATTTGCGACAGTATAAAATGAATTTTTGAATAATTTACTATAGAAAAGGCAATCCCTGGCGTAATTAAAATTTGAGACAGTAACAAATGAATTTTTGAATAATTTACTATAGAAAAGGCAATCCCTGGCGTAATTAAATTTTGCGACACTAAACAATAATTTTTTGAATAATTTACTATAGAAAAGGCAATCCCTGGCGTAATTGAAATTTGTGACAGAAAAAAATATTTTTTGAATAATTTACTATAGAAAAGGCAATCCCTGGCGTAATTAAAATTTGAGACAGTAAAAAATGAATTTTTTGAATAATTTACTATAGAAAAGGCAATCCCTGGCGTAATTAAAATTTGCGACAGTATAAAATGAATTTTTGAATAATTTACTATAGAAAAGGCAATCCCTGGCGTAACTAAAATTTGAGACAGTAAAAAATGAATTTTTGAATAATTTACTATAGAAAAGGCAATCCCTGGCGTAATTAAAATTTGAGACAGTATAAAATTATTTTTTGAATAATTTACTATAGAAAAGGCAATCCCTGGCGTAATTAAAATTTGAGACAGTAAAAAATGAATTTTTGAATAATTTACTATAGAAAAGGCAATCCCTGGCGTAATTAAAATTTGTGACAGTAAACAATTATTTTTTGAATAATTTACTATAGAAAAGGCAATCCCTGGCGTAATTAAATTTTGAGACAGTAAAAAATTATTTTTTTGAATAATTTACTATAGAAAAGGCAATCCCTGGCGTAATTAAAATTTGAGACAGTAAAAAATGAATTTTTGAATAATTTACTATATAAAAGGCAATCCCTGGCGTAATTAAAATTTGAGACAGTAAAAAATGAATTTTTGAATAATTTACTATAGAAAAGGCAATCCCTGGCGTAATTGAAATTTGAGACAGTAAAAAATTAATTTTTTGAATAATTTACTATAGAAAAGGCAATCCCTGGCGTAATTAAATTTGCGACAGTAAAAAATGAATTTTTGAATAATTTACTATAGAAAAGGCAATCCCTGGCGTAATTAAAATTTGAGACAGTAAAAAATGAATTTTTGAATAATTTACTATAGAAAAGGCAATACCTGGCGTAATTAAAATTTGCGACAGTAAAAAATTATTTTTTGAATAATTTACTATAGAAAAGGCAATCCCTGGCGTAATTAAAATTTGAGACAGTATAAAATGAATTTTTGAGTAATTTACTATAGAAAAGGCAATCCCTGGCGTAATTAAATTTGAGACAGTAAAAAATGAATTTTTTGAATAATTTACTATAGAAAAGGCAATCCCTGGCGTAATTAAAATTTGCGACAGTAAAAAATTATTTTTTGAATAATTTACTATAGAAAAGGCAATCCCTGGCGTAGTTAAAATTTGCGACACTAAACAATTATTTTTTGAATAATTTACTATAGAAAAGGCAATCCCTGGCGTAATAAAATTTGAGACAGTATAAAATTATTTTTTGAATAATTTACTATAGAAAAGGCAATCCCTGGCGTAATTAAAATTTGAGACAGTAAAAAATGAATTTTTGAATAATTTACTATAGAAAAGGCAATCCCTGGCGTAATTAAAATTTGCGACAGTATACAATTATTTTTTGAATAATTTACTATAGAAAAGGCAATCCCTGGCGTAATTAAAATTTGCGACAGTAAAAAATTATTTTTTGAATAATTTACTATAGAAAAGGCAATCCCTGGCGTAATTAAAATTTGAGACAGTAAAAAATGAATTTTTGAATAATTTACTATAGAAAAGGCAATCCCTGGCGTAATTAAAATTTGCGACAGTAAAAAATTATTTTTTGAATAATTTACTATAGAAAAGGCAATCCCTGGCGTAACTAAAATTTGAGACAGTAAAAAATGAATTTTTGAATAATTTACTATAGAAAAGGCAATCCCTGGCGTAATTAAAATTTGAGACAGTATAAAATTATTTTTTGAATAATTTACTATAGAAAAGGCAATCCCTGGCGTAATTAAAATTTGAGACAGTAAAAATGAATTTTTGAATAATTTACTATAGAAAAGGCAATCCCTGGCGTAATTAAAATTTGTGACAGTAAACAATTATTTTTTGCATAATTTACTATAGAAAAGGCAATCCCTGGCGTAGTTAAATTTTGAGACAGTAAAAATTATTTTTTTGAATAATTTACTATAGAAAAGGCAATCCCTGGCGTAATTAAAATTTGAGACAGTAAAAAATTAATTTTTGAATAATTTACTATAGAAAAGGCAATCCCTGGCGTAATTAAAATTTGAGACAGTAAAAAATGAATTTTTGAATAATTTACTATAGAAAAGGCAATACCTGGCGTAATTAAAATTTGCGACAGTAAAAAATTATTTTTTGAATAATTTACTATAGAAAAGGCAATCCCTGGCGTAATTAAAATTTGAGACAGTATAAAATGAATTTTTGAATAATTTACTATAGAAAAGGCAATCCCTGGCGTAATTAAAATTTGAGACAGTAAAAAATGAATTTTTTGAATAATTTACTATAGAAAAGGCAATCCCTGGCGTAATTAAAATTTGCGACAGTAAAAAATTATTTTTTGAATAATTTACTATAGAAAAGGCAATCCCTGGCGTAGTTAAAATTGCGACACTAAACAATTATTTTTTGAATAATTTACTATAGAAAAGGCAATCCCTGGCGTAATAAAATTTGAGACAGTATAAAATTATTTTTTGAATAATTTACTATAGAAAAGGCAATCCCTGGCGTAATTAAAATTTGAGACAGTAAAAAATGAATTTTTGAATAATTTACTATAGAAAAGGCAATCCCTGGCGTAATTAAAATTTGCGACAGTATACAATTATTTTTTGAATAATTTACTATAGAAAAGGCAATCCCTGGCGTAATTAAAATTTGCGACAGTAAAAAATTATTTTTGAATTATTTACTATAGAAAGGGCAATCCCTGGCGTAATTAAAATTTGAGACAGTAAAAAATGAATTTTTGAATAATTTACTATAGAAAAGGCAATCCCTGGCGTAATTAAAATTTGCGACAGTAAAAAATTATTTTTTGAATAATTTACTATAGAAGAGGCAATCCCTGGCGTAATTATAATGTGCGACAGTATAAAATTATTTTTTGAATAATTTACTATAGAAAAGGCAATCCCTGGCGTAATTAAAATTTGAGACAGTATAAAATTATTTTTTGAATAATTTACTATAGAAAAGGCAATCCCTGGCGTAATTAAAATTTGCGACAGTAAAAAATTATTTTTTGAATAATTTACTATAGAAAAGGCAATCCCTGGCGTAATTAAAATTTGAGACAGTAAAAAATGAATTTTTGAATAATTTACTATAGAAAAGGCAATCCCTGGCGTAATTAAACTTTGAGACAGTAAAAAATGAATTTTTGAATAATTTACTATAGAAAAGGCAATCCCTGGCGTAATTAAAATTTGTGTCAGAAAAAATTATTTTTTGCAAAATTTACTATAGAAAAGGCAATCCCTGGCGTAATTAAAATTTGAGACAGTATAAAATTATTTTTTGAATAATTTACTATAGAAAAGGCAATCCCTGGCGTAATTAAAATTTGAGACAGTAAAACATTATTTTTTGAATAATTTACTATAGAAAAGGCAATCCCTGGCGTAATTAAAATTTGCGACAATAAACAATTATTTTTTGAATAATTTACTATAGAAAAGGCAATCCCTGGCGTAATTAAAATTTGAGACAGTAAACAATTATTTTTTGAATAATTTACTATAGAAAAGGCAATCCCTGGCGTAATTAAAATTTGAGACAGTAAAAAATTATTTTTTGAATAATTTACTATAGAAAAGGCAATCCCTGGCGTAATTAAAATTTGAGACAGTAAAAAATTAATTTTTGAATAATTTACTATAGAAAAGGCAATCCCTGGCGTAATTAAAATTTGAGACAGTAAAAAATGAATTTTTGAATAATTTACTATAGAAAAGGCAATCCCTGGCGTAATTAAAATTTGCGACAGTAAAAAATTATTTTTTGAATAATTTACTATAGAAAAGGCAATCCCTGGCGTAATTAAAATTTGAGACAGTAAAAAATGAATTTTTGAATAATTTACTATAGAAAAGGCAATCCCTGGCGTAATTAAAATTTGAGACAGTAAAAAATGAATTTTTGAATAATTTACTATAGAAAAGGCAAACCCTGGCGTAATTAAAATTTGCGACAGAAAAAATGAATTTTTGAATAATTTACTATAGAAAAGGCAATCCCTGGCGTAATTAAAATTTGAGACAGTAAAAAATGAATTTTTGAATAATTTACTATAGAAAAGGCAATCCCTGGCGTAATTAAAATTCGAGACAGTAAAAATGAATTTTTGAATAATTTACTATAGAAAAGGCAATCCCTGGCATAATTAAAATTTGAGACAGTAAAAAATGAATTTTTGAAAAATTTACTATAGAAAAGGCAATCCCTGGCGTAATTAAAATTTGTGACAGAAAAAATTATGTTTTGAATAATTTACTATAGAAAAGGCAATCCCTGGCGTAATTAAAATTTGAGACAGTAAAAAATGAATTTTTGAATAATTTACTATAGAAAAGGCAATCCCTGGCGTAATTAAAATTTGAGACAGTAAAAAATGAATTTTTGAATAATTTACTATAGAAAAGGCAATCCCTGACGTAATTATAATTTGCGACAGTAAACAATTAATTTTTGAATAATTTACTATAGAAAAGGCAATCCCTGGCGTAATTATAATTTGCGACAGTATAAAATTATTTTTTGAATAATTTACTATAGAAAAGGCAATCCCTGGCGTAATTAAAATTTGAGACAGTAAAAAATGAATTTTTGAATAATTTACTATAGAAAAGGCAATCCCTGGCGTAATTAAAATTTGAGACAGTAAAAAATGAATTTTTGAAAAATTTACTATAGAAAAGGCAATCCCTGGCGTAATTAAAATTTGTGACAGAAAAAATTATGATTTGAATAATTTACTATAGAAAAGGCAATCCCTGGCGTAATTAAAATTTGAGACAGTAAAAAATGAATTTTTGAATAATTTACTATAGAAAAGGCAATCCCTGTCGTCATTAAAATTTGAGACAGTAAAAAATGAATTTTTTGAATAATTTACTATAGAAAAGGCAATCCCTGGCGTAATTAAAATTTGAGACAGTAAAAAATTAATTTTTTGAATAATTTACTATAGAAAAGGCAATCCCTGGCGTAATTAAAATTTGCGACAGTAAAAAATGAATTTTTGAATAATTTACTATAGAAAAGGCAATCCCTGGCGTAAACAAAATTTGAGACAGTATAAAATTATTTTTTGAATAATTTACTATAGAAAAGGCAATCCCTGGCGTAATTAAAATTTGAGACAGTAAAAAATTATTTTTTGAATAATTTACTATAGAAAAGGCAATCCCTGGCGTAATTAAAATTTGAGACAGTATAAAATGAATTTTTGAACAATTTACTATAGAAAAGGCAATCCCTGGCGTAATTAAAATTTGAGACAGTATAAAATGAATTTTTGAATAATTTACTATAGACAAGGCAATCCCTGGCGTATTTAAAATTTGAGACAGTATAAAATTATTTTTTGAATAATTTACTATAGAAAAGGCAATCCCTGGCGTAATTAAAATTTGCGACAGTATAAAATGAATTTTTGAATAATTTACTATAGAAAAGGCAATCCCTGGCGTAATTATAATTTGCGACAGTAAAAAATTATTTTTTGCAAAATTTACTATAGAAAAGGCAATCCCTGGCGTAATTAAAATTTGAGACAGTAAAAAATGAATTTTTGAATAATTTACTATAGAAAAGGCAATCCCTGGCGTAATTAAAATTTGCGACAGTAAAAAATTATTTTTTGAATAATTTACTATAGAAAAGGCAATCCCTGGCGTAATTATAATTTGCGACAGTAAAAAATGAATTTTTGAATAATTTACTATAGAAAAGGCAATCCCTGGCGTAATTAAAATTTGAGACAGTAAAAAATGATTTTTTGCAAAATTTACTATAGAAAAGGCAATCCCTGTCGTAATTAAAATTTGAGACAGTAAAAAATGAATTTTTGAATAATTTACTATAGAAAAGGCAATCCCTGGCGTAATTATAATTTGCGACAGTAAAAAATTATTTTTTGAATAATTTACTATAGAAAAGGCAATCCCTGGCGTAATTATAATTTGCGACAGTAAAAAATTATTTTTTGAATAATTTACTATAGAAAAGGCAATCCCTGGCGTAATTAAAATTTGAGACAGTAAAAAATGAATTTTTGAATAATTTACTATAGAAAAGGCAATCCCTGGCGTAATTAAAATTTGAGACAGTAAAAGATGAATTTTTGAAAAATTTACTATAGAAAAGGCAATCCCAGGCGTAATTAAAATTTGCGACAGTAAACAATTAATTTTTGAATAATTTACTATAGAAAAGGCAATCCCTGGCGTAATTATAATTTGCGACAGTAAAAAATGAATTTTTGAATAATTTACTATAGAAAAGGCAATCCCTGGCGTAATTAAAATTTGCGACAGTAAAAAATTAGTTTTTGCAAAATTTACTATAGCAGTAAAAAATGAATTTTTGAATAATTTACTATAGAAAAGGCAATCCCTGGCGTAATTAAAATTTGCGACAGTAAAAAATTATTTTTTGAATAATTTACTATAGAAAAGGCAATCCCTGGCGTAATTAAAATTTGCGACAGTAAAAAATTATTTTTTGAATAATTTACTATAGAAAAGGCAATCCCTGGCGTAATTAAAATTTGCGACAGTAAAAAATTATTTTTTGAATAATTTACTATAGAAAAGGCAATCCCTGGCATAATTATAATTTGAGACAGTAAAAAATGAATTTTTGAATAATTTACTATAGGAAAGGCAATCCCTGGCGTAATTAAAATTTGCGACAGTAAAAAATTATTTTTTGCAAAATTTAGTATAGAAAAGGCAATCCCTGGCGTAATTAAAATTTGAGACAGTAAAAAATGAATTTTTGAATAATTTACTATAGAAAAGGCATTCCCTGGCGTAATTATAATTTGCGACAGCAAAAATTATTTTTTGAATAATTTACTATAGAAAAGGCAATACCTGGCGTAATTAAAATTTGCGACAGTAAAAAATTATTTTTTGAATAATTTACTATAGAAAAGGCAATCCCTGGCGTAATTAAAATTTGAGACAGTAAAAAATGATTTTTTTGAATAATTTACTATAGAAAAGGCAATCCCTGGCGTAATTAAAATTTGCGACACTAAACAATTAATTTTTGAATAATTTACTATAGAAAAGGCAACCCCTGGCGTAATTAAAATTTGCGACAGTAAAAAATTATTTTTTGAATAATTTACTATAGAAAAGGCAATCCCTGGCGTAATTATAATTTGCGACAGAAAAAATGAATTTTTGAATAATTTACTATAGAAAAGGCAATCCCTGGCGTAATTATAATTTGCGACAGTAAAAAATGAATTTTTGAATAATTTACTATAGAAAAGGCAATCCCTGGCGTAATTATAATTTGCGACAGAAAAAAATTAATTTTTGATAATTTACTATAGAAAAGGCAATCCCTGGCGTAATTAAAATTTGTGACAGAAAAAATTATTTTTTGAATAATTTACTATAGAAAAGGCCATCCCTGGCGTAATTAAAATTTGAGACAGTAAAAAATGAATTTTTGAATAATTTACTATAGAAAAGGCAATCCCTGGCGTAATTAAAATTTGAGACAGTAAAAATGAATTTTTTGAATAATTTACTATAGAAAAGGCAATCCCTGGCGTAATTAAAATTTGCGACAGTAAAAAATTATTTTTTGAATAATTTACTATAGAAAAGGCAATCCCTAGCGTAATTAAAATTTGAGACAGTAAAAAATGAATTTTTGAATAATTTACTATAGAAAAGGCAATCCCTGGCGTAATTAAAATTTGAGACAGTAAAAAATGAATTTTTGAATAATTTACTATAGAAAAGGCAATCCCTGGCGTAATTAAAATTTGCGAGAGTAAAAAATTATTTTTTGAATAATTTACTATAGAAAAGGCAATCCCTGGCGTAATTAAAATTTGAGACAGTATAAAATTATTTTTTGCAAAATTTACTATAGAAAAGGCAATCCCTGGCGTAATTAAAATTTGAGACAGTAAAAAATGAATTTTTGAATAATTTACTATAGAAAAGGCAATCCCTGGCGTAATTATAATTTGCGACAGTATAAAATGAATTTTTGAATAATTTACTATAGAAAAGGCAATCCCTGGCGTAATTAAAATTTGAGACAGAAAAAAATGAATTTTTGAATAATTTACTATAGAAAAGGCAATCCCTGGCGTAATTAAAATTTGCGACAGTAAAAAATTAGTTTTTGAATAATTTACAATAGAAAAGGCAATCCCTGGCGTAATTAAAATTTGCGACACTAAACAATTATTTGTTGAATAATTTACTATAGAAAAGGCAATCCCTGGCGTAATTAAAATTTGCGACAGTAAACAATTATTTTTTGAATAATTTGCTATAGAAAAGGCAATCCCTGGCGTAATTAAAATTTGAGACAGTAAAAAATTATTTTTTGAATAATTTACTATAGAAAAGGCAATCCCTGGCGTAATTAAAATTTGCGACAGTAAAAAATTATTTTTTGAATAATTTTCTATAGAAAAGGCAATCCCTGGAGTATTTATAATTTGCGACAGTAAAAAATTATTTTTTGAATAATTTAATATAGAAAAGGCAATCCCTGGCGTAGTTAAAATTTGAGACAGTAAAAAATGATTTTTTGAATAATTTACTATAGAAAAGGCAATCCCTGGCGTAATTAAAATTTGAGACAGTAAAAAATGAATTTTTGAATAATTTACTATAGAAAAGGCAATCCTTGGCGTAATTAAAATTTACGACAGTATAAAATGAATTTTTGAATAATTTACTATAGAAAAGGCAATCCCTGACGTAATTAAAATTTGCGACAGTATAAAATGAATTTTTGAATAATTTAATATAGAAAAGGCAATCCCTGGCGTAATTAAAATTTGCGACAGTAAAAAATTACTTTTTGAATAATTTACTATAGAAAAGGCAATCCCTGGCGTAATTAAAATTTGCGACACTAAACAATTATTTTTTGAATAATTTACTATAGAAAAGGCAATCCCTGGCGTAATTAAAATTTGTGACAGAAAAAATTATTTTTTGAATAATTTACTATAGAAAAGGCAATCCCTGGCGTACTTAAAATTTGAGACAGTATAAAATTATTTTTTGAATAATTTACTATAGAAAAGGCAATCCCTGGCGTAATTAAAATTTGCGACAGTATAAAATGAATTTTTGAATAATTTACTATAGAAAAGGCAATCCCTGGCGTAATTAAAATTGGTGACAGAAAAAATTATTAAAATTTGAGACAGTAAAAAATGAATTTTTGAATAATTTACTATAGAAAAGGCAATACCTGGCGTAATTAAAATTTGTGACAGTAAAAAATGAATTTTTGAATAATTTACTATATAAAAGGCAATCGCTGGCGTAATTAAAATTTGCGACAGTAAAAAATTATTTTTTGAATAATTTACTATAGAAAAGGCAATCCCTGGCGTAATTAAAATTTCAGACAGTAAAAAATGAATTTTTGAATAATTTACTATAGAAAAGGCAATCCCTGGCGTAATTAAAATTTGAGACAGTAAAAAATGAATTTTTGAATAATTTACTATAGAAAAGGCAATCCCTGGCGTAATTAAAATTTGCGACAGTAAACAATTATTTTTTGAATAATTTGCTATAGAAAAGGCAATCCCTGGCGTAATTAAAATTTGAGACAGTAAAAAATTATTTTTTGAATAATTTACTATAGAAAAGGCAATACCTGGCGTAATTAAAATTTGCGACAGTAAAAAATGAATTTTTGAATAACTTACTATAGAAAAGGCAATCCCTGGCGTAATTAAAATTTGCGACAGTAAAGAATTATTTTTTGAATAATTTACTATAGAAAAGGCAATCCCTGGCGTAATTAAAATTTGAGACAGTAAAAAATGAATTTTTGGATAATTTACTATAGAAAAGGAAATCCCTGGCGTAATTAAAATTTGAGACAGTCAAAAATTGTTTTTTGCAAAATTTACTATAGAAAAGGCAATCCCTGGCGTAATTAAAATTTGCGACAGTATAAAATGAATTTTTGAATAATTTACTACAGAAAAGGCAATCCCTGGCGTAATTAAAATTTGAGACAGTAAAAAATGAATTTTTGAATAATTTACTATAGAAAAGGCAATCCCTGGCGTAATTAAAATTTGCAAGAGTAAAAAATTATTTTTTGAATAATTTACTATAGAAAAGGCAATCCCTGGCGTAATTAAAATTTGAGACAGTATAAAATTATTTTTTGCAAAATTTACTATAGAAAAGGCAATCCCTGGCGTAATTAAAATTTGAGACAGTAAAAAATGAATTTTTGAATAATTTACTATAGAAAAGGCAATCCCTGGCGTAATTATAATTTGCGACAGTATAAAATGAATTTTTGAATAATTTACTATAGAAAAGGCAATCGCTGGCGTAATTAAAATTTGAGACAGAAAAAAATGAATTTTTGAATAATTTACTATAGAAAAGGCAATCCCTGGCGTAATTAAAATTTGCGACACTAAACAATTAATTTTTGAATAATTTACTATAGAAAAGGCAACCCCTGGCGTAATTAAAATTTGCGACAGTAAAAAATTATTTTTTGAATAATTTACTATAGAAAAGGCAATCCCTGGCGTAATTATAATTTGCGACAGAAAAAATGAATTTTTGAATAATTTACTATAGAAAAGGCAATCCCTGGCGTAATTATAATTTGCGACAGTAAAAAATGAATTTTTGAATAATTTACTATAGAAAAGGCAATCCCTGGCGTAATTATAATTTGCGACAGAAAAAAATTAATTTTTGATAATTTACTATAGAAAAGGCAATCCCTGGCGTAATTAAAATTTGTGACAGAAAAAATTATTTTTTGAATAATTTACTATAGAAAAGGCCATCCCTGGCGTAATTAAAATATGAGACAGTAAAAAATGAATTTTTGAATAATTTACTATAGAAAAGGCAATCCCTGGCGTAATTAAAATTTGAGACAGTAAAAATGAATTTTTTGAATAATTTACTATAGAAAAGGCAATCCCTGGCGTAATTAAAATTTGCGACAGTAAAAAATTATTTTTTGAATAATTTACTATAGAAAAGGCAATAACTAGCGTAATTAAAATTTGAGACAGTAAAAAATGAATTTTTGAATAATTTACTATAGAAAAGGCAATCCCTGGCGTAATTAAAATTTGAGACAGTAAAAAATGAATTTTTGAATAATTTACTATAGAAAAGGCAATCCCTGGCGTAATTAAAATTTGCGAGAGTAAAAAATTATTTTTTGAATAATTTACTATAGAAAAGGCAATCCCTGGCGTAATTAAAATTTGAGACAGTATAAAATTATTTTTTGCAAAATTTACTATAGAAAAGGCAATCCCTGGCGTAATTAAAATTTGAGACAGTAAAAAATGAATTTTTGAATAATTTACTATAGAAAAGGCAATCCCTGGCGTAATTATAATTTGCGACAGTATAAAATGAATTTTTGAATAATTTACTATAGAAAAGGCAATCCCTGGCGTAATTAAAATTTGAGACAGAAAAAAATGAATTTTTGAATAATTTACTATAGAAAAGGCAATCCCTGGCGTAATTAAAATTTGCGACAGTAAAAAATTAGTTTTTGAATAATTTACAATAGAAAAGGCAATCCCTGGCGTAATTAAAATTTGCGACACTAAACAATTATTTGTTGAATAATTTACTATAGAAAAGGCAATCCCTGGCGTAATTAAAATTTGCGACAGTAAACAATTATTTTTTGAATAATTTGCTATAGAAAAGGCAATCCCTGGCGTAATTAAAATTTGAGACAGTAAAAAATTATTTTTTGAACAATTTACTATAGAAAAGGCAATCCCTGGCGTAATTAAAATTTGCGACAGTAAAAAATTATTTTTTGAATAATTTTCTATAGAAAAGGCAATCCCTGGAGTATTTATAATTTGCGACAGTAAAAAATTATTTTTTGTATAATTTAATATAGAAAAGGCAATACCTGGCGTAGTTAAAATTTGAGACAGTAAAAAATGATTTTTTGAATAATTTACTATAGAAAAGGCAATCCCTGGCGTAATTAAAATTTGAGACAGTAAAAAATGAATTTTTGAATAATTTACTATAGAAAAGGCAATCCTTGGCGTAATTAAAATTTACGACAGTATAAAATGAATTTTTGAATAATTTACTATAGAAAAGGCAATCCCTGACGTAATTAAAATTTGCGACAGTATAAAATGAATTTTTGAATAATTTAATATAGAAAAGGCAATCCCTGGCGTAATTAAAATTTGCGACAGTAAAAAATTACTTTTTGAATAATTTACTATAGAAAAGGCAATCCCTGGCGTAATTAAAATTTGCGACACTAAACAATTATTTTTTGAATAATTTACTATAGAAAAGGCAATCCCTGGCGTAATTAAAATTTGTGACAGAAAAAATTATTTTTTGAATAATTTACTATAGAAAAGGCAATCCCTGGCGTACTTAAAATTTGAGACAGTATAAAATTATTTTTTGAATAATTTACTATAGAAAAGGCAATCCCTGGCGTAATTAAAATTTGCGACAGTATAAAATGAATTTTTGAATAATTTACTATAGAAAAGGCAATCCCTGGCGTAATTAAAATTGGTGACAGAAAAAATTATTAAAATTTGAGACAGTAAAAAATGAATTTTTGAATAATTTACTATAGAAAAGGCAATACCTGGCGTAATTAAAATTTGTGACAGTAAAAAATGAATTTTTGAATAATTTACTATATAAAAGGCAATCCCTGGCGTAATTAAAATTTGCGACAGTAAAAAATTATTTTTTGAATAATTTACTATAGAAAAGGCAATCCCTGGCGTAATTAAAATTTGAGACAGTAAAAAATGAATTTTTGAATAATTTACTATAGGAAAGGCAATCCCTGGCGTAATTAAAATTTGAGACAGGAAAAAATGAATTTTTGAATAATTTACTATAGAAAAGGCAATCCCTGGCGTAATTAAAATTTGCGACAGTAAACAATTATTTTTTGAATAATTTGCTATAGAAAAGGCAATCCCTGGCGTAATTAAAATTTGAGACAGTAAAAAATTATTTTTTGAATAATTTACTATAGAAAAGGCAATACCTGGCGTAATTAAAATTTGCGACAGTAAAAAATGAATTTTTGAATAACTTACTATAGAAAAGGCAATCCCTGGCGTAATTAAAATTTGCGACAGTAAAGAATTATTTTTTGAATAATTTACTATAGAAAAGGCAATCCCTGGCGTAATTAAAATTTGAGACAGTAAAAAATGAATTTTTGGATAATTTACTATAGAAAAGGCAATCCCTGGCGTAATTAAAATTTGAGACAGTCAAAAATTGTTTTTTGCAAAATTTACTATAGAAAAGGCAATCCCTGGCGTAATTAAAATTTGCGACAGTATAAAATGAATTTTTGAATAATTTACTACAGAAAAGGCAATCCCTGGCGTAATTAAAATTTGAGACAGTAAAAAATGAATTTTTGAATAATTTACTATAGAAAAGGCAATCCCTGGCGTAATTAAAATTTGCAAGAGTAAAAAATTATTTTTTGAATAATTTACTATAGAAAAGGCAATCCCTGGCGTAGTTAAAATTTGAGACAGTATAAAATTATTTTTTGCAAAATTTACTATAGAAAAGGCAATCCCTGGCGTAATTAAAATTTGAGACAGTAAAAAATGAATTTTTGAATAATTTACTATAGAAAAGGCAATCCCTGGCGTAATTATAATTTGCGACAGTATAAAATGAATTTTTGAATAATTTACTATAGAAAAGGCAATCGCTGGCGTAATTAAAATTTGAGACAGAAAAAAATGAATTTTTGAATAATTTACTATAGAAAAGGCAATCCCTGGCGTAATTAAAATTTGCGACAGTAAAAAATTAGTTTTTGAATAATTTACAATAGAAAAGGCTATCCCTGGCGTAATTAAAATTTGCGACACTAAACAATTATTTGTTGAATAATTTACTATAGAAAAGGCAATCCCTGGCGTAATTAAAATTTGCGACAGTAAACAATTATTTTTTGAATAATTTGCTATAGAAAAGGCAATCCCTGGCGTAATTAAAATTTGAGACAGTAAAAAATTATTTTTTGAATAATTTACTATAGAAAAGGCAATCCCTGGCGTAATTAAAATTTGCGACAGTAAAAAATTATTTTTTGAATAATTTTCTATAGAAAAGGCAATCCCTGGAGTATTTATAATTTGCGACATTAAAAAATTATTTTTTGAATAATTTACTATAGAAAAGGCAATCCCTGGCGTAGTTAAAATTTGAGACAGTAAAAAATGATTTTTTGAATAATTTACTATAGAAAAGGCAATCCCTGGCGTAATTAAAATTTGAGACAGTAAAAAATGAATTTTTGAATAATTTACTATAGAAACGGCAATCCTTGGCGTAATTAAAATTTACGACAGTATAAAATGAATTTTTGAATAATTTACTATAGAAAAGGCAATCCCTGGCGTAATTAAAATTTGCGACAGTATAAAATGAATTTTTGAATAATTTAATATAGAAAAGGCAATCCCTGGCGTAATTATAATTTGCGACAGTATAAAATGAATTTTTGAATAATTTACTATAGAAAAGGCAATCGCTGGCGTAATTAAAATTTGAGACAGAAAAAAATGAATTTTTGAATAATTTACTATAGAAAAGGCAATCCCTGGCGTAATTAAAATTTGCGACAGTAAAAAATTAGTTTTTGAATAATTTACAATAGAAAAGGCAATCCCTGGCGTAATTAAAATTTGCGACACTAAACAATTATTTGTTGAATAATTTACTATAGAAAAGGCAATCCCTGGCGTAATTAAAATTTGCGACAGTAAAAAATTATTTTTTGAATAATTTACTATAGAAAAGGCAATCCCTGGCGTAATTAAAATTTGCGACAGTAAAAAATTATTTTTTGAATAATTTTCTATAGAAAAGGCAATCCCTGGAGTATTTATAATTTGCGACAGTAAAAAATTATTTTTTGAATAATTTACTATAGAAAAGGCAATCCCTGGCGTAGTTAAAATTTGAGACAGTAAAAAATGATTTTTTGAATAATTTACTATAGAAAAGGCAATCCCTGGCGTAATTAAAATTTGCGACAGTAAACAATTAATTTTTGAATAATTTACTATAGAAAAGGCAATCCCTGGCCTAATTATAATTTGCGACAGTAAAAAATGAATTTTTGAATAATTTACTATAGAAAAGGTAATCCCTGGCGTAATTAAAATTTGCGACAGTAAAAAATTAGTTTTTGCAAAATTTACTATAGCAGTAAAAAATGAATTTTTGAATAATTTACTATAGAAAAGGCAATCCCTGGCGTAATTAAAATTTGCGACAGTAAAAAATTATTTTTTGAATAATTTACTATAGAAAAGGCAATCCCTGGCGTAATTAAAATTTGCGACAGTAAAAAATTATTTTTTGAATAATTTACTATAGAAAAGGCAATCCCTGGCGTAATTAAAATTTGCGACAGTAAAAAATTATTTTTTGAATAATTTACTATAGAAAAGGCAATCCCTGGCATAATTATAATTTGAGACAGTAAAAAATGAATTTTTGAATAATTTACTATAGAAAAGGCAATCCCTGGCGTAATTAAAATTTGCGACAGTAAAAAATTATTTTTTGCAAAATTTAGTATAGAAAAGGCAATCCCTGGCGTAATTAAAATTTGAGACAGTAAAAAATGAATTTTTGAATAATTTACTATAGAAAAGGCAATCCCTGGCGTAATTATAATTTGCGACAGCAAAAATTATTTTTTGAATAATTTACTATAGAAAAGGCAATCCCTGGCGTAATTAAAATTTGCGACAGTAAAAAATTATTTTTTGAATAATTTACTATAGAAAAGGCAATCCCTGGCGTAATTAAAATTTGAGACAGTAAAAAATGATTTTTTTGAATAATTTACTATAGAAAAGGCAATCCCTGGCGTAATTAAAATTTGCGACACTAAACAATTAATTTTTGAATAATTTACTATAGAAAAGGCAACCCCTGGCGTAATTAAAATTTGCGACAGTAAAAAATTATTTTTTGAATAATTTACTATAGAAAAGGCAATCCCTGGCGTAATTATAATTTGCGACAGTAAAAAATGAATTTTTGAATAATTTACTATAGAAAAGGCAATCCCTGGCGTAATTATAATTTGCGACAGAAAAAAATTAATTTTTGATAATTTACTATAGAAAAGGCAATCCCTGGCGTAATTAAAATTTGTGACAGAAAAAATTATTTTTTGAATAATTTACTATAGAAAAGGCCATCCCTGGCGTAATTAAAATTTGAGACAGTAAAAAATTAATTTTTGAATAATTTACTATAGAAAAGGCAATCCCTGGCGTAATTAAAATTTGAGACAGTAAAAATGAATTTTTTGAATAATTTACTATAGAAAAGGCAATCCCTGGCGTAATTAAAATTTGCGACAGTAAAAAATTATTTTTTGCAAAATTTACTATAGAAAAGGCAATCCCTGGCGTAATTATAATTTGCGACAGTAAAGAATTATTTTTTGAATAATTTACTATAGAAAAGGCAATCCCTGGCGTAATTAAAATTTGAGACAGTAAAAAATGAATTTTTGGATAATTTACTATAGAAAAGGCAATCCCTGGCGTAATTAAAATTTGAGACAGTCAAAAATTGTTTTTTGCAAAATTTACTATATAAAAGGCAATCCCTGGCGTAATTAAAATTTGCGACAGTATAAAATGAATTTTTGAATAATTTACTACAGAAAAGGCAATCCCTGGCGTAATTAAAATTTGAGACAGTAAAAAATGAATTTTTGAATAATTTACTATAGAAAAGGCAATCCCTGGCGTAATTAAAATTTGAGACAGTAAAAAATGAATTTTTGAATAATTTACTATAGAAAAGGCAATCCCTGGCGTAATTAAAATTTGAGACAGTCAAAAATTGTTTTTTGCAAAATTTACTATAGAAAAGGCAATCCCTGGCGTAATTAAAATTTGCGACAGTATAAAATGAATTTTTGAATAATTTACTACAGAAAAGGCAATCACTGGCGTAATTAAAATTTGAGACAGTAAAAAATGAATTTTTGAATAATTTACTATAGAAAAGGCAATCCCTGGCGTAATTATAATTTGCGACAGTATAAAATGAATTTTTGCAAAATTTACTATAGAAAAGGCAATCCCTGGCGTAATTAAAATTTGCGACAGTATAAAATGAATTTTTGAATAATTTACTATAGAAAAGGCAATCCCTGGCGTAATTAAAATTTGAGACAGTAAAAAATGAATTTTTGGATAATTTACTATAGAAAAGGCAATCCCTGGCGTAATTAAAATTTGAGACAGTCAAAAATTGTTTTTTGCAAAATTTACTATAGAAAAGGCAATCCCTGGCGTAATTAAAATTTGCGTACTTAAAATTTGAGACAGTATAAAATTATTTTTTGAATAATTTACTATAGAAAAGGCAATCCCTGGCGTAATTAAAATTTGCGACAGTATGAAATGAATTTTTGAATAATTTACTATAGAAAAGGCAATCCCTGGCGTAATTAAAATTGGTGACAGAAAAAATTATTAAAATTTGAGACAGTAAAAAATAAATTTTTGAATAATTTACTATAGAAAAGGCAATACCTGGCGTAATTAAAATTTGAGACAGTAAAAAATGAATTTTTGAATAATTTACTATAGAAAAGGCAATCCCTGGCGTAATTAAAATTTGCGAGAGTAAAAAATTATTTTTTGAATAATTTACTATAGAAAAGGCAATCCCTGGCGTAATTAAAATTTGAGACAGTATAAAATTATTTTTTGCAAAATTTACTATAGAAAAGGCAATCCCTGGCGTAATTAAAATTTGAGACAGTAAAAAATGAATTTTTGAATAATTTACTATAGAAAGGGCAATCCCTGGCGTAATTAATATTTGAGACAGTATAAAATTATTTTTTGCAAAATTTACTATAGAAAAGGCAATGCCTGGCGTAATTAAAATTTGAGACAGTAAAAAATGAATTTTTGAATAATTTACTATAGAAAAGGCAATCCCTGGCGTAATTATAATTTGCGACAGTATAAAATGAATTTTTGAATAATTTACTATAGAAAAGGCAATCGCTGGCGTAATTAAAATTTGAGACAGAAAAAAATGAATTTTTGAATAATTTACTATAGAAAAGGCAATCCCTGGCGTAATTAAAATTTGCGACAGTAAAAAATTAGTTTTTGAATAATTTACTATAGAAAAGGCAATCCCTGGCGTAATTAAAATTTGCGACACTAAACAATTATTTGTTGAATAATTTACTATAGAAAAGGCAATCCCTGGCGTAATTAAAATTTGCGACAGTAAACAATTAGTTTTTGAATAATTTGCTATAGAAAAGGCAATCCCTGGCGTAATTAAAATTTGAGACAGTAAAAAATTATTTTTTGAATAATTTACTATAGAAAAGGCAATCCCTGGCGTAATTAAAATTTGCGACAGTAAAAAATTATTTTTTGAATAATTTTCTATAGAAAAGGCAATCCCTGGCGTATTTATAATTTGCGACAGTAAAAAATTATTTTTTGAATAATTTACTATAGAAAAGGCAATCCCTGGCGTAGTTAAAATTTGAGACAGTAAAAAATGAATTTTTGAATAATTTACTATAGAAAAGGCAATCCCTGGCGTAATTAAAATTTGAGACAGTAAAAAATGAATTTTTGAATAATTTACTATAGAAAAGGCAATCCTTGGCGTAATTAAAATTTACGACAGTATAAAATGAATTTTTGAATAATTTACTATAGAAAAGGCAATCCCTGGCGTAATTAAAATTTGCGACAGTATAAAATGAATTTTTGAATAATTTACTATAGAAAAGGCAATCCCTGGCGTAATTAAAATTTGCGACAGTAAAAAATTAGTTTTTGAATAATTTACTATAGAAAAGGCAATCCCTGGCGTAATTAAAATTTGCGACACTAAACAATTATTTTTTTAATAATTTACTATAGAAAAGGCAATCCCTGGCGTAATTAAAATTTGTGACAGAAAAAATTATTTTTTGAATAATTTACTATAGAAAAGGCAATCCCTGGCGTAATTAAAATTTGAGACAGTATAAAATTATTTTTTGAATAATTTACTATAGAAAAGGCAATCCCTGGCGTAATTAAAATTTGCGACAGTATAAAATGAATTTTTGAATAATTTACTATAGAAAAGGCAATCCCTGGCGTAATTAAAATTTGTGACAGAAAAAATTATTAAAATTTGAGACAGTAAAAAATGAATTTTTGAATAATTTACTATAGAAAAGGCAATACCTGGCGTAATTAAAATTTGTGACAGTAAAAAATGAATTTTTGAATAATTTACTATAGAAAAGGCAATCCCTGGCGTAATTAAAATTTGCGACAGTAAAAAATTATTTTTTGAATAATTTACTATAGAAAAGGCAATCCCTGGCGTAATTAAAATTTGAGACAGTAAAAAATGATTTTTTGCAAAATTTACTAGAGAAAAGGCAATCCCTGGCGTAATTAAAATTTGCGACAGTAAAAAATTATTTTTTGAATAATTTACTATAGAAAAGGCAATCCCTGGCGTAATTAAAATTTGAGACAGTAAAAAATGATTTTTTGCAAAATTTACTATAGAAAAGGCAATCCCTGGCGTAATTAAAATTTGAGACAGTAAAAAATTATTTTTTGAATAATTTACTATAGAAAAGGCAATCCCTGGCGTAATTAAAATTTGAGACAGTATAAAATTATTTTTTGAATAATTTACTATAGAAAAGGCAATCCCTGGCGTAATTAAAATTTGAGACAGTAAAAAATTAATTTTTGAATAATTTACTATAGAACAGGCAATCCCTGGCGTAATTAAAATTTGAGACAGTGAAAAATGAATTTTTGAATAATTTACTATAGAAAAGGCAATCCCTGGCGTAATTAAAAATTGAGACAGTAATAAATGAATTTTTGAATAATTTACTATAGAAAAGGCAATCCCTGGCGTAATTAAAATTTGAGACAGCAAAAATTATTTTTTGAATAATTTACTATAGAAAAGGCAATCCCTGGCGTAATTAAAATTTGCGACAGTGAAAAATTATTTTTTGAATAATATACTATACTATACTAGGCGTAATTATAATTTGAGACAGTAAAAAATGAATTTTTGAATAATTTACTATAGAAAAGGCAATCCCTGGAGTAATTAAAATTTGCGACAGAAAAAATGAATTTTTGAATAATTTACTATAGAAAAGGCAATCCCTGGCGTAATTAAAATTTGAGACAGTAAAAAATGATTTTTTGAATAATTTACTATAGAAAAGGCAATCCCTGGCGTAATTAAAATTTGCGACAGTAAACAATTAATTTTTGAATAATTTACTATAGAAAAGGCAAACCCTGGCGTAATTAAAATTTGCGACAGAAAAAAATTATTTTTTTGAATAATTTACTATAGAAAAGGCAATCCCTGGCGTAATTAAAATTTGAGACAGTAAAAAATGAATTTTTGAATAATTTACTATAGAAAAGGCAATCCCTGGCGTAATTAAAATTTGAGACAGTAAAAAATTATTTTTTGAATAATTTACTATAGAAAAGGCAATCCCTGGCTTAATTAAAATTTGAGACAGTATAAAATGAATTTTTGAATAATTTACTATAGAAAAGGCAATCCCTGGCGTAATTAAAATTTGCGACAGTAAAAAATGAATTTTTGAATAATTTACTATAGAAAAGGCAATCCCTGGCGTAATTATAATTTGCGACACTAAACAATTATTTTTTGAATAACTTACGATAGAAAAGGCAATCCCTGGCGTAATTAAAATTTGAGACAGTAAAAAATGATTTTTTGCAAAATTTACTATAGAAAAGGCAATCCCTGGCGTAATTAAAATTTGCGACAGTATAAAATTATTTTTTGAATAATTTACTATAGAAAAGGCAATCCCTGGCGTAATTAAAATTTGAGACAGTAAAAAATGATTTTTTGAATAATTTACTATAGAAAAGGCAATCCCTGGCGTAATTAAAATTTGCGACAGTAAACAATTATTTTTTGAATAATTTACTATAGAAAAGGCAATCCCTGGCGTAATTAAAATTTGAGACAGTAAAAAATGAATTTTTGAATAATTTACTATAGAAAAGGCAATCCCTGGCGTAATTAAAATTTGAGACAGTAAAAAATGAATTTTTGAATAATTTACTATAGAAAAGGCAATCCCTGGCGTAATTAAAATTTGAGACAGTAAAAAATTATTTTTTGAATAATTTACTATAGAAAAGGCAATCCCTGGCGTAATTAAAATTTGAGACAGTATAAAATTATTTTTTGAATAATTTACTATAGAAAAGGCAATCCCTGGCGTAATTAAAATTTGAGACAGTAAAAAATGATTTTTTGAATAATTTACTATAGAAAAGGCAATCCCTGCCGTAATTAAAATTTGAGACAATAAAAAATGATTTTTTGCAAAATTTACTATAGCAAAGGCAATCCCTGGCGTAATTAAAATTTGAGACAGTATAAAATTATTGTTTGAATAATTTACTATAGAAAAGGCAATCCTTGGCGTAATTAAAATTTGAGACAGTAAAAAATCAATTTTTGAATAATTTACTATAGAAAAGGCAATCCCTGGCGTAATTAAAATTTGAGACAGTATAAAATTACTTTTTGCAAAATTTACTATAGAAAAGGCAATCCCTGGCGTAATTAAAATTTGAGACAGTAAAAAATGATTTTTTGCAAAATTTACTATAGAAAAGGCAATCCCTGGCGTAATTAAAATTTGAGACAGTAAAAAATGATTTTTTGCAAAATTTACTATAGAAAAGGCAATCCCTGGCGTAATTAAAATTTGAGACAGTAAAAAATGAATTTTTGAATAATTTACTATAGAAAAGGCAATCCCTGGCGTAATTAAAATTTGCGACAGAAAAAATGAATTTTTGAATAATTTACTATAGAAAAGGCAATCCTTGGCGTAATTAAAATTTGCGACAGTAAAAAATTATTTTTTGAATAATTTACTATAGAAAAGGCAATCCCTGGCGTAATTAAAATTTGAGACAGTAAAAAATGAATTTTTGAATAATTTACTATAGAAAAGGCAATCCCTGGCGCAATTAAAATTTGAGACAGTAAAAAATTATTTTTTGAATAATTTACTATAGAAAAGGCAATCCTTGGCGTAATTAAAATTTGAGACAGTAAAAAATGAATTTTTGAATAATTTACTATAGAAAAGGCAATCCCTGGCGTAATTAAAATTTGCGACAGTAAAAAATTAGTTTTTGAATAATTTACTATAGAAAAGGCAATCCCTGGCGTAATTAAAATTTGCGACAGTAAAAAATTATTTTTTGAATAATTTACTATAGAAAAGGCAATCCCTGGCGTAATTATAATTTGCGACACTAAACAATTATTTTGTGAATAATTTACTATAGAAAAGGCAATCCCTGGCGTAATTAAAATTTGAGACAGTAAAAAATTATTTTTTGAATAATTTATTATAGAAAAGGCAATCCCTGGCTTAATTAAAATTTGAGACAGTAAAAAATGAATTTTTGAATAATTTACTATAGAAAAGGCAATCCCTAGCGTAATTAAAATTTGCGACAGTAAAAAATTAGTTTTTGCAAAATTTACTATAGAAAAGGCAATCCCTGGCGTAATTAAAATTTGAGACAGTAAAAAATTATTTTTTTGAATAATTTACTATAGAAAAGGCAATCCCTGGCGTAATTAAAATTTGCGACAGTAAAAAATTATTTTTTGAATAATTTACTATAGAAAAGGCAATCCCTGGCGTAATTAAAATTTGAGACAGTAAAAAATGAATTTTTGAATAATTTACTATAGAAAAGGCAATCCCTGGCGTAATTAAAATTTGAGACAGTAAAAAATGATTTTTTGCAATATTTACTATAGAAAAGGCAATCCCTGGCGTAATTAAAATTTGAGACAGTAAAAAATGATTTTTTGCAATATTTACTAAAGAAAAGGCAATCCCTGGCGTAATTAAAATTTGCGACACTAAACAATTATTTTTTGAATAATTTACTATAGAAAAGGCAATCCCTGGCGTAATTAAAATTTGTGACAGAAAAAAATATTTTTTGAATAATTTACTATAGAAAAGGCAATCCCTGGCGTAATTAAAATTTGAGACAGTAAAAAATGAATTTTTTGAATAATTTACTATAGAAAAGGCAATCCCTTGCGTAATTAAAATTTGCGACAGTATAAAATGAATTTTTGAATAATTTACTATAGAAAAAGCAATCCCTGGCGTAATTAAAATTTGAGACAGTAAAAAATGAATTTTTGAATAATTTACTATAGAAAAGGCAATCCCTGGCGTAATTAAAATTTGAGACAGTATAAAATTATTTTTTGAATAATTTACTATAGAAAAGGCAATCCCTGGCGTAATTAAAATTTGAGACAGTAAAAAATGAATTTTTGAATAATTTACTATAGAAAAGGCAATCCCTGGCGTAATTAAAATTTGTGACAGTAAAAAATTATTTTTTGAATAATTTACTATAGAAAAGGCAATCCCTGGCGTAATTAAAATTTGAGACAGTAAAAAATTATTTTTTGAATAATTTGCTATAGAAAAGGCAATCCTTGGCGTAATTAAAATTTGAGACAGTAAAAAATGAATTTTTGAATAATTTACTATAGAAAAGGCAATCCCTGGCGTAATTAAAATTTGCGACAGTAAAAAATTAGTTTTTGAATAATTTACTATAGAAAAGGCAATCCCTGGCGTAATTAAAATTTGCGACAGTAAAAAATTATTTTTTGAATAATTTACTATAGAAAAGGCAATCCCTGGCGTAATTATAATTTGCGACACTAAACAATTATTTTGTGAATAATTTACTATAGAAAAGGCAATCCCTGGCGTAATTAAAATTTGAGACAGTAAAAAATTATTTTTTGAATAATTTACTATAGAAAAGGCAATCCCTGGCTTAATTAAAATTTGAGACAGTAAAAAATGAATTTTTGAATAATTTACTATAGAAAAGGCAATTCCTAGCGTAATTAAAATTTGCGACAGTAAAAAATTAGTTTTTGCAAAATTTACTATAGAAAAGGCAATCCCTGGCGTAATTAAAATTTGAGACAGTAAAAAATTATTTTTTTGAATAATTTACTATAGAAAAGGCAATCCCTGGCGTAATTAAAATTTGCGACAGTAAAAAATTATTTTTTGAATAATTTACTATAGAAAAGGCAATCCCTGGCGTAATTAAAATTTGAGACAGTAAAAAATGAATTTTTGAATAATTTACTATAGAAAAGGCAATCCCTGGCGTAATTAAAATTTGTGACAGTAAAAAATGAATTTTTGAAAAATTTACTATAGAAAAGGCAATCCCTGGCGTAATTAAAATTTGAGACAGTAAAAAATGAATTTTTGAATAATTTACTATAGAAAAGGCAATCCCTGGCGTAATTAAAATTTGCGACAGTAAAAAATTATTTTTTGAATAATTTACTATATAAAAGGCAATCCCTGGCGTAATTAAAATTTGAGACAGTAAAAAATGAATTTTTGAATAATTTACTATAGAAAAGGCAATCCCTGGCGTAATTAAAATTTGCGACAGTAAAAAATTATTTTTTGAATAATTTACTATAAAAAAGGCAATCCCTGGCGTAATTAAAATTTGAGACAGTAAAAAATGATTTTTTGCAAAATTTACTATAGAAAAGGCAATCCCTGGCGTAATTAAAATTTGAGACAGTATAAAATTATTTTTTGAATAGTTTACTATAGAAAAGGCAATCCCTGGCGTAATTAAAATTTGAGACAGTAAAAAATGAATTTTTGAATAATTTACTATAGAAAAGGCAATCCCTGGCGTAATTAAAATTTGAGACAGTATAAAATTAGTTTTTGAAAAATTTACTATAGAAAAGGCAATCCCTGGCGTAAGTAAAATTTGAGACAGTAAAAAAATGTTTTTTTGCAAAATTTACTATAGAAAAGGCAATCCCTGGCGTAATTAAAATTTGAGACAGTAAAAAATGATTTTTTGCAAAATTTACTATAGAAAAGACAATCCCTGGCGTAATTAAAATTTGAGACAGTAAAAAATGAATTTTTGAATAATTTACCATAGAAAAGGCAATCCCTGGCGTAATTAAAATTTGCGACAGAAAAAATGAATTTTTGAATAATTTACTATATAAAAGGCAATCCCTGGCGTAATTAAAATTTGCGACAGTAAAAAATTATTTTTTGAATAATTTACTATAGAAAAGGCAATCCCTGGCGTAATTAAAATTTGAGACAGTAAAAAATGAATTTTTGAATAATTTACTATAGAAAAGGCAATCCCTGGCGTAATTAAAATTTGAGACAGTAAAAAATTATTTTTTGAATAATTTACTATAGAAAAGGCAATCCCTGGCGTAATTAAAATTTGCGACAGAAAAAATGAATTTTTGAAAAATTTACTATAGAAAAGGCAATCCCTGGCGTAATTAAAATTTGAGACAGTAAAAAATGAATTTTTGAATAATTTACTATAGAAAAGGCAATCCCTGGCGTAATTAAAATTTGAGACAGTAAAAAATTATTTTTTGAATAATTTACTATAGAAAAGGCAATCCCTGGCGTAATTATAATTTGCGACAGTATAAAATTATTTTTTGAATAATTTACTATAGAAAAGGCAATCCCTGGCGTAATTAAAATTTGAGACAGTAAAAAATGAATTTTTGAATAATTTACTATAGAAAAGGCAATCCGTGGCGTAATTATAATTTGCGACAGTACAAAATTATTTTTTGAATAATTTACTATAGAAAAGGCAATCCCTGGCGTAATTAAAATTTGAGACAGTAAAAAATGAATTTTTTGAATAATTTACTATAGAAAAGGCAATCCCTGGCGTAATTAAAATTTGCGACAGTATAAAATGAATTTTTGAATAATTTACTATAGAAAAGGCAATCCCTGGCGTAATTAAAATTTGAGACAGTAAAAAATGAATTTTTGAATAATTTACTATAGAAAAGGCAATCCCTGGCGTAATTAAAATTTGCGACACTAAACAATTATTTTTTGAATAATTTACTATAGAAAAGGCAATCCCTGGCGTAATTGAAATTTGTGACAGAAAAAAATATTTTTTGAATAATTTACTATAGAAAAGGCAATCCCTGGTGTAATTAAAATTTGAGACAGTAAAAAATGAATTTTTTGAATAATTTATTATAGAAAAGGCAATCCCTGGCGTAATTAAAATTTGCGACAGTATAAAATGAATTTTTGAATAATTTACTATAGAAAAGGCAATCCCTGGTGTAACTAAAATTTGAGACAGTAAAAAATGAATTTTTGAATAATTTACTATAGAAAAGGCAATCCCTGGCGTAATTAAAATTTGAGACAGTATAAAATTATTTTTTGAATAATTTACTATAGAAAAGGCAATCCCTGGCGTAATTAAAATTTGAGACAGTAAAAAATGAATTTTTGAATAATTTACTATAGAAAAGGCAATCCCTGGCGTAATTAAAATTTGTGACAGTAAACAATTATTTTTTGAATAATTTACTATAGAAAAGGCAATCCCTGGCGTAATTAAAATTTGAGACAGTAAAAAATTATTTTTTTGTATAATTTACTATAGAAAAGGCAATCCCTGGCGTAATTAAAATAAATTTGAGACAGTAAAAAATGAATTTTTGAATAATTTACTATATAAAAGGCAATCCCTGGCGTAGTTAAAATTTGAGACAGCAAAAAATGAATTTTTGAATAATTTACTATAGAAAAGGCAATCCCTGGCGTAATTGAAATTTGAGACAGTAAAAAATTAATTTTTTGAATAATTTACTATAGAAAAGGCAATCCCTGGCGTAATTAAAATTTGCGACAGTAAAAAATTATTTTTTGAATAATTTACTATAGAAAAGGCAATCCCTGGCGTAATTAAAATTTGAGACAGTATAAAATGAATTTTTGAATAATTTACTATAGAAAAGGCAATCCCTGGCGTAATTAAAATTTGAGACAGTAAAAAATGAATTTTTTGAATAATTTACTATAGAAAAGGCAATCCCTGGCGTAATTAAAATTTGCGACAGTAAAAAATTATTTTTTGAATAATTTACTATAGAAAAGGCAATCCCTGGCGTAGTTAAAATTTGCGACACTAAACAATTATTTTTTGAATAATTTACTATAGAAAAGGCAATCCCTGGCGTAATAAAATTTGAGACAGTATAAAATTATTTTTTGAATAATTTACTATAGAAAAGGCAATCCCTGGCGTAATTAAAATTTGAGACAGTAAAAAATGAATTTTTGAATAATTTACTATAGAAAAGGCAATCCCTGGCGTAATTAAAATTTGCGAGAGTATACAATTATTTTTTGAATAATTTACTATAGAAAAGGCAATCCCTGGCGTAATTAAAATTTGCGACAGTAAAAAATTATTTTTTGAATAATTTACTATAGAAAAGGCAATCCCTGGCGTAATTAAAATTTGAGACAGTAAAAAATGAATTTTTGAATAATTTACTATAGAAAAGGCAATCCCTGGCGTAATTAAAATTTGCGACAGTAAAAAATTATTTTTTGAATAATTTACTATAGAAAAGGCAATCCCTGGCGTAATTATAATTTGCGACAGTATAAAATTATTTTTTGAATAATTTACTATAGAAAAGGCAATCCCTGGCGTAATTAAAATTTGAGACAATATAAAATTATTTTTTGAATAATTTACTATAGAAAAGGCAATCCCTGGCGTAATTAAAATTTGCGACAGTAAAAAATTATTTTTTGAATAATTTACTATAGAAAAGGCAATCCCTGGCGTAATTAAAATTTGAGACAGTAAAAAATGAATTTTTGAATAATTTACTATAGAAAAGGCAATCCCTGGCGTAATTAAACTTTGAGACAGTAAAAAATGAATTGTTGAATAATTTACTATAGAAAAGGCAATCCCTGGCGTAATTAAAATTTGTGTCAGAAAAAATTATTTTTTGCAAAATTTACTATAGAAAAGGCAATCCCTGGCGTAATTAAAATTTGAGACAGTATAAAATTATTTTTTGAATAATTTACTATAGAAAAGGCAATCCCTGGCGTAATTAAAATTTGAGACAGTAAAAAATTATTTTTTGAATAATTTACTATAGAAAAGGCAATCCCTGGCGTAATTAAAATTTGCGACAGTAAACAATTATTTTTTGAATAATTTACTATAGAAAAGGCAATCCCTGGCGTAATTAAAATTTGAGACAGTAAACAATTATTTTTTGAATAATTTACTATATAAAAGGCAATCCCTGGCGTAATTAAAATTTGAGACAGTAAAAAATTATTTTTTGAATAATTTACTATAGAAAAGGCAATCCCTGGCGTAATTAAAATTTGAGACAGTAAAAAATTAATTTTTGAATAATTTACTATAGAAAAGGCAATCCCTGGCGTAATTAAAATTTGAGACAGTAAAAAATGACTTTTTGAATAATTTACTATAGAAAAGGCAATGCCTGGCGTAATTAAAATTTGCGACAGTAAAAAATTATTTTTTGAATAATTTACTATAGAAAAGGCAATCCCTGGCGTAATTAAAATTTGAGACAGTAAAAAATGAATTTTTGAATAATTTACTATAGAAAAGGCAATCCCTGGCGTAATTAAAATTTGCGAGAGTATACAATTATTTTTTGAATAATTTACTATAGAAAAGGCAATCCCTGGCGTAATTAAAATTTGCGACAGTAAAAAATTATTTTTTGAATAATTTACTATAGAAAAGGCAATCCCTGGCGTAATTAAAATTTGAGACAGTAAAAAATGAATTTTTGAATAATTTACTATAGAAAAGGCAATCCCTGGCGTAATTAAAATTTGCGACAGTAAAAAATTATTTTTTGAATAATTTACTATAGAAAAGGCAATCCCTGGCGTAATTATAATTTGCGACAGTATAAAATTATTTTTTGAATAATTTACTATAGAAAAGGCAATCCCTGGCGTAATTAAAATTTGAGACAATATAAAATTATTTTTTGAATAATTTACTATAGAAAAGGCAATCCCTGGCGTAATTAAAATTTGCGACAGTAAAAAATTATTTTTTGAATAATTTACTATAGAAAAGGCAATCCCTGGCGTAATTAAAATTTGAGACAGTAAAAAATGAATTTTTGAATAATTTACTATAGAAAAGGCAATCCCTGGCGTAATTAAACTTTGAGACAGTAAAAAATGAATTTTTGAATAATTTACTATAGAAAAGGCAATCCCTGGCGTAATTAAAATTTGTGTCAGAAAAAATTATTTTTTGCAAAATTTACTATAGAAAAGGCAATCCCTGGCGTAATTAAAATTTGAGACAGTATAAAATTATTTTTTGAATAATTTACTATAGAAAAAGGCAATCCCTGGCGTAATTAAAATTTGAGACAGTAAAAAATTATTTTTTGAATAATTTACTATAGAAAAGGCAATCCCTGGCGTAATTTAAAATTTGCGACAGTAAACAATTATTTTTTGAATAATTTACTATAGAAAAGGCAATCCCTGGCGTAATTAAAATTTGAGACAGTAAACAATTATTTTTTGAATAATTACTATATAAAAGGCAATCCCTGGCGTAATTAAAATTTGAGACAGTAAAAAATTATTTTTTGAATAATTTACTATAGAAAAGGCAATCCCTGGGCGTAATTAAAATTTGAGACAGTAAAAAATTAATTTTTGAATAATTTACTATAGAAAAGGCAATCCCTGGCGTAATTAAAATTTGAGACAGTAAAAAATGAATTTTTGAATAATTTACTATAGAAAAGGCAATGCCTGGCGTAATTAAAATTTGCGACAGTAAAAAATTATTTTTTGAATAATTTACTATAGAAAAGGCAATCCCTGGCGTAATTAAAATTTGAGACAGTAAAAAATGAATTTTTGAATAATTTACTATAGAAAAGGCAATCCCCTGGCGTAATTAAAATTTGAGACAGTAAAAAATGAATTTTTGAATAATTTACTATAGAAAAGGCAAACCCTGGCGTAATTAAAAATTTGCGACACAAAAAATGAATTTTTGAATAATTTACTATAGAAAAGGCAATCCCTGGCGTAATTAAAATTTGAGACAGTAAAAAAATGAATTTTTGAATAATTTACTATAGAAAAGGCAATCCCTGGCGTAATTATAATTTGCGACAGTAAAAATAATTGGTTTTTTTGAATAATTTACTATAGAAAAGGCAATCCCTGGCGTAATTAAAATTTGAGACAGTAAAAATGAATTTTGAATAATTTACTATAGAAAAAGGCAATCCCTGGCGTAATTAAAATTTGAGACAGTAAAAAATGAATTTTTGAAAAATTTACTATAGAAAAGGCAATCCCTGGCGTAATTAAAACTTGTGACAGAAAAAATTATATTTTGAATAATTTACTATAGAAAAGGCAATCCCTGGCGTAATTAAAATTTGAGACAGTAAAAAAAGGAATTTTTGAATAATTTACTATATAAAAGGCAATCCCTGGCGTAATTAAAATTTGAGACAGTAAAAAATGAATTTTTGAATAATTTACTATAGAAAAGGCAATCCCTGACGTAATTATAATTTGCGACAGTAAACAATTAATTTTTGAATAATTTACTATAGAAAAGGCAATCCCTGGCGTAATTTTAATTTGCGACAGTATAAAATTATTTTTTGAATAATTTACTATAGAAAAGGCAATCCCTGGCGTAATTAAAATTTGAGACAGTAAAAAATGAATTTTTGAATAATTTACTATAGAAAAGGCAATCCCTGGCGTAATTAAAATTTGAGACAGTAAAACATGAATTTTTGAAAAATTTACTATAGAAAAGGCAATCCTGGCGTAATTAAAATTTGTGACAGAAAAAAATATGTTTTGAATAATTTACTATAGAAAAGGCAATCCTGGCGTAATTAAAATTTGAGACAGTAAAAAATGAATTTTTGAATAATTTACTATAGAAAAAGGCAATCCCTGTCGTAATTAAAATTTGAGACAGTAAAAAATGAATTTTTTGAATAATTTACTATAGAAAAGGCAATCCCTGGCGTAATTAAAATTTGAGACAGTATAAAATGAATTTTTGAACAATTTACTATATAAGAAAAGGCAATCCCTGGCGTAATTAAAATTTGAGACAGTATAAAATGAATTTTTGAATAATTTACTATAGACAAGGCAATCCCTGGCGTATTTAAAATTTGAGACAGTATAAAATTATTTTTTGAATAATTTACTATAGAAAAGGCAATCCCTGTCGTAATTAAAACTTGCGACAGTATAAAATGAATTTTTGAATAATTTACTATAGAAAAGGCAATCCCTGGGCGTAATTATAATTTGCGACAGTAAAAAATTATTTTTGCAAAATTTACTATAGAAAAGGCAATCCCTGGCGTAATTAAAATTTGAGACAGTAAAAAATGAATTTTTGAATAATTTACTATAGAAAAGGCAATCCCTGGCGTAATTAAAATTTGCGACAGTAAAAAATTATTTTTTGAATAATTTACTATAGAAAAGGCAATCCCTGGCGTAATTAAAAGTTGCGACAGTAAAAAATTATTTTTTGAATAATTTACTATAGAAAAGGCAATCCCTGGCGTAGTTAAAATTTGCGACACTAAACAATTATTTTTTGAATAATTTACTATAGAAAAGGCAATCCCTGGCGTAATAAAATTTGAGACAGTATAAAATTATTTTTTGAATAATTTACTATAGAAAAGGCAATCCCTGGCGTAATTAAAATTTGAGACAGTAAAAAATGAATTTTTGAATAATTTACTATAGAAAAAGGCAATCCCTGGCGTAATTAAAATTTGCGACAGTATACAAATTATTTTTTGAATAATTTACTATAGAAAAGGCAATCCCTGGCGTAATTAAAATTTGCGACAGTAAAAAATTATTTTTTGAATAATTTACTATAGAAAAGGCAATCCCTGGCGTAATTAAAATTTGAGACAGTAAAAAATGAATTTTTTGAATAATTTACTATAGAAAAGGCAATCCCTGGCGTAATTAAAATTTGCGACAGTAAAAAATTATTTTTTGAATAATTTACTATAGAAAAGGCAATCCCTGGCGTAATTATAATTTGCGACAGTATAAAATTATTTTTTGAATAATTTACTATAGAAAAGGCAATCTCTGGCGTAATTAAAATTTGAGGACAGTATAAAATTATTTTTTTGAATAATTTACTATAGAAAAAGGCAAGCCCTGGCGTAATTAAAATTTGCGACAGTAAAAAATTATTTTTTGAATAATTTACTATAGAAAAGGCAATCCCTGGCGTAATTAAAATTTGAGACAGTAAAAAATGAATTTTTGAATAATTTACTATAGAATAGGCAATCACCCTGGCGTAATTAAACTTTGAGACAGTAAAAAATGAATTTTTGAATAATTTACTATAGAAAAAGGGCAAACCCTGGCGTAATTAAAATTTGTGTCAGAAAAAATTATTTTTTGCAAAATTTACTATAGAAAATGCAATCCTGGCGTAATTAAAATTTGAGACAGTATAAAATTATTTTTTGAATAATTTACTATAGAAAAGGCAATCCCTGGCGTAATTAAAATTTGAGACAGTAAAAAATTATTTTTTGAATAATTTACTATAGAAAAGGCAATCCGTGGCGTAATTAAAATTTGCGACAGTAAACAATTATTTTTTGAATAATTTACTATAGAAAAGGCAATCCCTGGCGTAATTAAAATTTGAGACAGTAAAAAATGAATTTTTGAATAATTTACTATAGAAAAGGCAATCCTGGCGTAATTAAAATTTGCGACAGTAAAAAATTATTTTTTGAATAATTTACTATAGAAAAGGCAATCCCTGGCGTAATTAAAATTTGAGACAGTAAAAAATGAATTTTTGAATAATTTACTATAGAAAAGGCAATCCCTGGCGTAATTAAAATTTGAGACAGTAAAAAATGAATTTTTGAATAATTTACTATAGAAAAGGCAAACCCTGGCGTAATTAAAATTTGCGACAGAAAAAATGAATTTTTGAATAATTTACTATAGAAAAGGCAATCCCTGGCGTAATTAAAATTTGAGACAGTAAAAAATGAATTTTTGAATAATTTACTATAGAAAAGGCAATCCCTGGCGTAATTATAATTTGCGACAGTAAAAAATTATTTTTTGAATAATTTACTATAGAAAAGGCAATCCCTGGCGTAATTAAAATTTGAGACAGTAAAAATGAATTTTTGAATAATTTACTATAGAAAAGGCAATCCCTGGCGTTATTAAAATTTGAGACAGTAAAAAATGAATTTTTGAAAAATTTACTATAGAAAAGGCAATCCCTGGCGTAATTAAAATTTGTGACAGAAAAAATTATGTTTTGAATAATTTACTATAGAAAAGGCAATCCCTGGCGTAATTAAAATTTGAGACAGTAAAAAATGAATTTTTGAATAATTTACTATAGAAAAGGCAATCCCTGGCGTAATTAAAATTTGAGACAGTAAAAAATGAATTTTTGAATAATTTACTATAGAAAAGGCAATCCCTGACGTAATTATAATTTGCGACAGTAAACACTTAATTTTTGAATAATTTACTATAGAAAAGGCAATCCCTGGCGTAATTATAATTTGCGACAGTATAAAATTATTTTTTGAATAATTTACTATAGAAAAGGCAATCCCTGGCGTAATTAAAATTTGAGACAGTAAAAAATGAATTTTTGAATAATTTACTATAGAAAAGGCAATCCCTGGCGTAATTAAAATTTGAGACAGTAAAAAATGAATTTTTGAAAAATTTACTATAGAAAAGGCAATCCCTGGCGTAATTAAAATTTGTGACAGAAAAAATTATGTTTTGAATAATTTACTATAGAAAAGGCAATCCCTGGCGTAATTAAAATTTGAGACAGTAAAAAATGAATTTTTGAATAATTTACTATAGAAAAGGCAATCCCTGTCGTAATTAAAATTTGAGACAGTAAAAAAAGAATTTTTTGAATAATTTACTATAGAAAAGGCAATCCCTGGCGTAATTAAAATTTGAGACAGTAAGAAATTAATTTTTTGAATAATTTACTATAGAAAAGGCAATCCCTGGCGTAATTAAAATTTGCGACAGTAAAAAATGAATTTTTGAATAATTTACTATAGAAAAGGCAATCCCTGGCGTAATTAAAATTTGAGACAGTATAAAATTATTTTTTGAATAATTTACTATAGAAAAGGCAATCCCTGGCGTAATTAAAATTTGAGACAGTAAAAAATTATTTTTTGAATAATTTACTATAGAAAAGGCAATCCCTGGCGTAATTAAAATTTGAGAGAGTATAAAATGAATTTTTGAACAATTTACTATAGAAAAGGCAATCCCTGGCGTAATTAAAATTTGAGACAGTAAAAAATGAATTTTTGAATAATTTACTATAGAAAAGGCAATCCCTGGCGTAATTAAAATTTGAGACAGTATAAAATGAATTTTTGAATAATTTACTATAGACAAGGCAATCCCTGGCGTATTTAAAATTTGAGACAGTATAAAATTATTTTTTGAATAATTTACTATAGAAAAGGCAATCCCTGGCGTAATTAAAATTTGCGACAGTATAAAATGAATTTTTGAATAATTTACTATAGAAAAGGCAATCCCTGGCGTAATTATAATTTGCGACAGTAAAAAATTATTTTTTGCAAAATTTACTATAGAAAAGGCAATCCCTGGCGTAATTAAAATTTGAGACAGTAAAAAATGAATTTTTGAATAATTTACTATAGAAAAGGCAATCCCTGGCGTAATTAAAATTTACGACAGTAAAAAATTATTTTTTGAATAATTTACTATAGAAAAGGCAATCCCTGGCGTAATTATAATTAGCGACAGTAAAAAATGAATTTTTGAATAATTTACTATAGAAAAGGCAATCCCTGGCGTAATTAAAATTTGAGACAGTAAAAAATGATTTTTTGCAAAATTTACTATAGAAAAGGCAATCCCTGTCGTAATTAAAATTTGAGACAGTAAAAAATGAATTTTTGAATAATTTACTATAGAAAAGGCAATCCCTGGCGTAATTATAATTTGCGACAGTAAAAAATTATTTTTTGAATAATTTACTATAGAAAAGGCAATCCCTGGCGTAATTATAATTTGCGACAGTAAAAAATTATTTTTTGAATAATTTACTATAGAAAAGGCAATCCCTGGCGTAATTAAAATTTGAGACAGTAAAAAATGAATTTTTGAATAATTTACTATAGAAAAGGCAATCCCTGGCGTAATTAAAATTTGAGACAGTAAAAAATGAATTTTTGAAAAATTTACTATAGAAAAGGCAATCCCAGGCGTAATTAAAATTTGCGACAGTAAACAATTAATTTTTGAATAATTTACTATAGAAAAGGCAATCCCTGGCGTAATTATAATTTGCGACAGTAAAAAATGAATTTTTGAATAATTTACTATAGAAAAGGCAATCCCTGGCGTAATTAAAATTTGCGACAGTAAAAAATTAGTTTTTGCAAAATTTACTATAGAAAAGGCAATCCCTGGCGTAATTAAAATTTGCGATAGTAAAAAATTATTTTTTGAATAATTTACTATAGAAAAGGCAATCCCTGGCGTAATTAAAATTTGAGAGAGTAAAAAATGAATTTTTGAATAATTTACTATAGAAAAGGCAATCCCTGGCGTAATTAAAATTTGCGACAGTAAAAAATTATTTTTTGAATAATTTACTATAGAAAAGGCAATCCCTGGCGTAATTAAAATTTGCGACAGTAAAAAATTATTTTTTGAATAATTTACTATAGAAAAGGCAATCCCTGGCGTAATTAAAATTTGCGACAGTAAAAAATTATTTTTTGAATAATTTACTATAGAACAGGCAATCCCTGGCATAATTATAATTTGAGACAGTAAAAAATGAATTTTTGAATAATTTACTATAGAAAAGGCAATCCCTGGCGTAATTAAAATTTGCGACAGTAAAAAATTATTTTTTGCAAAATTTAGTATAGAAAAGGCAATCCCTGGCGTAATTAAAATTTGAGACAGTAAAAAATGAATTTTTGAATAATTTACTATAGAAAAGGCAATCCCTGGCGTAATTATAATTTGCGACAGCAAAAATTATTTTTTGAATAATTTACTATAGAAAAGGCAATCCCTGGCGTAATTAAAATTTGCGACAGTAAAAAATTATTTTTTGAATAATTTACTATAGAAAAGGCAATCCCTGGCGTAATTAAAATTTGAGACAGTAAAAAATGAATTTTTTGAATAATTTACTATAGAAAAGGCAATCCCTGGCGTAATTAAAATTTGCGACACTAAACAATTAATTTTTGAATAATTTACTATAGAAAAGGCAACCCCTGGCGTAATTAAAATTTGCGACAGTAAAAAATTATTTTTTGAATAATTTACTATAGAAAAGGCAATCCCTGGCGTAATTAAAATTTGAGACAGTAAAAAATGAATTTTTGAATAATTTACTATAGAAAAGGCAATCCCTGGCGTAATTAAAATTTGAGACAGTAAAAAATGAATTTTTGAATAATTTACTATAGAAAATGCAATCCCTGACGTAATTAAAATTTGCGACAGTAAACAATTAATTTTTGAATAATTTACTATAGAAAAGGCAATCCCTGGCGTAATTATAATTTGCGACAGTATAAAATTATTTTTTGAATAATTTACTATAGAAAAGGCAATCCCTGGCGTAATTAAAATTTGAGACAGTAAAAAATGAATTTTTGAATAATTTACTATAGAAAAGGCAATCCCTGGCGTAATTAAAATTTGAGACAGTAAAAAATGAATTTTTGAAAAATTTACTATAGAAAAGGCAATCCCTGGCGTAATTAAAATTTGTGACAGAAAAAATTATGTTTTGAATAATTTACTATAGAAAAGGCAATCCCTGGCGTAATTAGAATTTGAGACAGTAAAAAATGAATTTTTGAATAATTTACTATAGAAAAGGCAATCCCTGTCGTAATTAAAATTTGAGACAGTAAAACATGAATTTTTTGAATAATTTACTATAGAAAAGGCAATCCCTGGCGTAATTAAAATTTGAGACAGTAAGAAATTAATTTTTTGAATAATTTACTATAGAAAAGGCAATCCCTGGCGTAATTAAAATTTGCGACAGTAAAAAATTATTTTTTGAATAATTTACTATAGAAAAGGCAATCCCTGGCGTAATTAAAATTTGAGACAGTAAGAAATTAATTTTTTGAATAATTTACTATAGAAAAGGCAATCCCTGGCGTAATTAAAATTTGCGACAGTAAAAAATTATTTTTTGAATAATTTACTATAGAAAAGGCAATCCCTGGCGTAATTAAAATTTGAGACAGTATAAAATGAATTTTTGAACAATTTACTATAGAAAAGGCAATCCCTGGCGTAATTAAAATTTGAGACAGTATAAAATGAATTTTTGAATAATTTACTATAGACAAGGCAATCCCTGGCGTATTTAAAATTTGAGACAGTATAAAATTATTTTTTGAATAATTTACTATAGAAAAGGCAATCCCTGGCGTAATTAAAATTTGCGACAGTATAAAATGAATTTTTGAATAATTTACTATAGAAAAGGCAATCCTTGGCGTAATTATAATTTGCGACAGTAAAAAATTATTTTTTGCAAAATTTACTATAGAAAAGGCAATCCCTGGCGTAATTAAAATTTGAGACAGTAAAAAATGAATTTTTGAATAATTTACTATAGAAAAGGCAATCCCTGGCGTAATTAAAATTTGCGACAGTACAAAATTATTTTTTGAATAATTTACTATAGAAAAGGCAATCCCTGGCGTAATTATAATTAGCGACAGTAAAAAATGAATTTTTGAATAATTTACTATAGAAAAGGCAATCCCTGGCGTAATTAAAATTTGAGACAGTAAAAAATGATTTTTTGCAAAATTTACTATAGAAAAGGCAATCCCTGTCGTAATTAAAATTTGAGACAGTAAAAAATGAATTTTTGAATAATTTACTATAGAAAAGGCAATCCCTGGCGTAATTATAATTTGCGACAGTAAAAAATTATTTTTTGAATAATTTACTATAGAAAAGGCAATCCCTGGCGTAATTATAATTTGCGACAGTAAAAAATTATTTTTTGAATAATTTACTATAGAAAAGGCAATCCCTGGCGTAATTAAAATTTGAGACAGTAAAAAATGAATTTTTGAATAATTTACTATAGAAAAGGCAATCCCTGGCGTAATTAAAATTTGAGACAGTAAAAAATGAATTTTTGAAAAATTTACTATAGAAAAGGCAATCCCAGGCGTAATTAAAATTTGCGACAGTAAACAATTAATTTTTGAATAATTTACTATAGAAAAGGCAATCCCTGGCGTAATTATAATTTGCGACAGTAAAAAATGAATTTTTGAATAATTTACTATAGAAAAGGCAATCCCTGGCGTAATTAAAATTTGCGACAGTAAAAAATTAGTTTTTGCAAAATTTACTATAGAAAAGGCAATCCCTGGCGTAATTAAAATTTGCGACAGTAAAAAATTATTTTTTGAATAATTTACTATAGAAAAGGCAATCCCTGGCGTAATTAAAATTTGAGAGAGTAAAAAATGAATTTTTGAATAATTTACTATAGAAAAGGCAATCCCTGGCGTAATTAAAATTTGCGACAGTAAAAAATTATTTTTGAATAATTTACTATAGAAAAGGCAATCCCTGGCGTAATTAAAATTTGCGACAGTAAAAAATTATTTTTTGAATAATTTACTATAGAAAAGGCAATCCCTGGCGTAATTAAAATTTGCGACAGTAAAAAATTATTTTTTGAATAATTTACTATAGAAAAGGCAATCCCTGGCATAATTATAATTTGAGACAGTAAAAAATGAATTTTTGAATAATTTACTATAGAAAAGGCAATCCCTGGCGTAATTAAAATTTGCGACAGTAAAAAATTATTTTTTGCAAAATTTACTATAGAAAAGGCAATCCCTGGCGTAATTAAAATTTGCGACAGTAAAAAATTATTTTTTGAATAATTTACTATAGAAAAGGCAATCCCTGGCGTAATTAAAATTTGAGACAGTAAAAAATGAATTTTTTGAATAATTTACTATAGAAAAGGCAACCCCTGGCGTAATTAAAATTTGCGACAGTAAAAAATTATTTTTTGAATAATTTACTATAGAAAAGGCAATCCCTGGCGTAATTATAATTTGCGACAGAAAAAATGAATTTTTGAATAATTTACTATAGAAAAGGCAATCCCTGGCGTAATTATAATTTGCGACAGTAAAAAATGAATTTTTGAATAATTTACTATAGAAAAGGCAATCCCTGGCGTAATTATAATTTGCGACAGAAAAAAATTAATTTTTGAATAATTTACTATAGAAAAGGCAATCCCTGGCGTAATTAAAATTTGTGACAGAAAAAATATTTTTTGAATAATTTACTATAGAAAAGGCCATCCCTGGCGTAATTAAAATTTGAGACAGTGAAAAATGAATTTTTGAATAATTTACTACAGAAAAGGCAATCCCTGGCGTAATTAAAATTTGAGACAGTAAAAATGAATTTTTTGAATAATTTACTATAGAAAAGGCAATCCCTGGCGTAATTAAAATTTGCGACAGTAAAAAATTATTTTTTGCAAAATTTACTATAGAAAAGGCAATCCCTGGCGTAATTATAATTTGCGACAGTAAAGAATTATTTTTTGAATAATTTACTATAGAAAAGGCAATCCCTGGCGTAATTAAAATTTGAGACAGTAAAAAATGAATTTTTGAATAATTTACTATAGAAAAGGCAATCCCTGGCGTAATTAAAATTTGAGACAGTCAAAAATTGTTTTTTGCAAAATTTACTATAGAAAAGGCAATCCCTGGCGTAATTAAAATTTGCGACAGTATAAAATGAATTTTTGAATAATTTACTACAGAAAAGGCAATCCCTGGCGTAATTAAAATTTGAGACAGTAAAAAATGAATTTTTGAATAATTTACTATAGAAAAGGCAATCCCTGGCGTAATTAAAATTTGCGACAGTAAAAAATTATTTTTTGAATAATTTACTATAGAAAAGGCAATCCCTGGCGTAATTATAATTTGCGACAGTAAAAAATTATTTTTTGAATAATTTACTATAGAAAAGGCAATCCCTGGCGTAATTATAATTTGCGACAGTAAAAAATTATTTTTTGAATAATTTACTATAAAAAAGGCAATCCCTGGCGTAATTAAAATTTGAGACAGTAAAAAATGAATTTTTGAATAATTTACTATAGAAAAGGCAATCCCTGGCGTAATTAAAATTTGAGACAGAAAAAATTAATTTTTGAAAAATTTACTATAGAAAAGGCAATCCCAGGCGTAATTAAAATTTGCGACAGTAAACAATTAATTTTTGAATAATTTACTATAGAAAAGGCAATCCCTGGCGTAATTATAATTTGCGACAGTAAAAAATGAATTTTTGAATAATTTACTATAGAAAAGGCAATCCCTGGCGTAATTAAAATTTGAGAGAGTAAAAAATGAATTTTTGAATAATTTACTATAGAAAAGGCAATCCCTGGCGTAATTAAAATTTGCGACAGTAAAAAATTATTTTTTGAATAATTTACTATAGAAAAGGCAATCCCTGGCGTAATTAAAATTTGCGACAGTAAAAAATTATTTTTTGAATAATTTACTATAGAAAAGGCAATCCCTGGCGTAATTAAAATTTGCGACAGTAAAAAATTATTTTTTGAATAATTTACTATAGAAAAGGCAATCCCTGGCGTAATTAAAATTTGCGACAGTAAAAAATTATTTTTTGAATAATTTACTATAGAAAAGGCAATCCCTGGCGTAATTAAAATTTGAGACAGTAAAAAATGAATTTTTTGAATAATTTACTATAGAAAAGGCAACCCCTGGCGTAATTAAAATTTGCGACAGTAAAAAATTATTTTTTGAATAATTTACTATAGAAAAGGCAATCCCTGGCGTAATTATAATTTGCGACAGAAAAAATGAATTTTTGAATAATTTACTATAGAAAAGGCAATCCCTGGCGTAATTATAATTTGCGACAGTAAAAAATGAATTTTTGAATAATTTACTATAGAAAAGGCAATCCCTGGCGTAATTATAATTTGCGACAGAAAAAAATTAATTTTTGAATAATTTACTATAGAAAAGGCAATCCCTGGCGTAATTAAAATTTGTGAC
>CAWVNZ010002909.1:0-81820 GCA_963930735.1 Dioctria linearis
AGGCAATCGCTGGCGTAATTAAAATTTGCGACAGTAGAAAATTAGCTTTTGAATAATTTACTATAGAAAAGGCAATCCCTGGCGTAATTAAAATTTGCGACAGTATAAAATTATTTTTTGAATAATTTACTATAGAAAAGGCAATCCCTGGCGTAATTAAAATTTGCGACAGTACAAAATTATTTTTTGAAAAATTTACTATAGAAAAGGCAATCCCTGGCGTAATTAAAATTTGCGACAGTAGAAAATTATGTTTTGAAAAGTTTACTATAGAAAAGGCAATCCCTGGCGCAATTAAAATTTGCGACCAGTAAAAAATTATTTTTTGCAAAAATTTACTGTAGAAAAGGCAATCCCTGGCGCAATTAAAACTTGCGATAGTAAAAAATTATTTTTGAATAATTTACTATAGAAAAGGCAGTCCCTGGCGCAATTAAAATTTGCGACAGTAAAAAATTATTTTTTGAATAATTTACTATAGAAAAGGCAATCCCTGGCGTAATTAAAATTTGCGACAGTAGAAAATTATTTTTTGCAAAATTTACTATAGAAAAGGCAATCCTTGGCGTAATTAAAATTTGCGACAGTTGAAAATTATTTTTTGAATAATTTACTATAGAAAAGGCAATCCCTGGCGCAATTAAAATTTGCGACAGTAAAAAATTATTTTTTGCAAAATTTACTATAGAAAAGGCAATCCCTGCGTAATTAAAATTTGCGACAGTAGAAAATTATTTTTTGAATAATTTACTATAGAAAAGGCAATCCCTGGCGTAATTAAAATTTGCGACAGTTGAAAATTATTTTTTGAATAATTTACTATAGAAAAGGCAATCCCTGGCGTAATTAAAATTTGCGACAGTAGAAAATTATTTTTTGAATAATTTACTATAGAAAAGGCAATCCCTGGCGCACTTAAAATTTGCGACAGTAAAAAATTATTTTTTGAATAATTTACTATAGAAAAGGCAATCCCTGGCGTAATTAAAATTTGCGACAGTATAAAATTATTTTTTTGAATAATTTACTGTAGAAAAGGCAATCCCTGGCGTAATTAAAATTTGCGACAGTATAAAATTATTTTTGAATAATTTACTATAGAAAAGGCAATCCCTGGCGTAATTAAAATTTGCGACAGTTGAAAATTATTTTTTGATAATTTACTAAAGAAAAGGCAATCCCTGGCGTAATTAAAATTTGCGACAGTAGAAAATTATTTTTTGAATAATTTACTATAGAAAAGGCAATCCCTGGCGTAATTAAAATTTGCGACAGTTGAAAATTATTTTTTGAATAATTTACTATAGAAAAGGCAATCCCTGGCGTAATTAAAATTTGCGACAGTTGAAAATTATTTTTTGAATAATTTACTAAAGAAAAGGCAATCCCTGGCGTAATTAAAATTTGTGCGACAGTAGAAAATTATTTTTTTGAATAATTTACTATAGAAAAGGCAATCCCTGGCGTAATTAAAATTTGCGACAGTTGAAAATTATTTTTTGAATAATTTACTATAGAAAAGGCAATCCCTGGCGTAATTAAAATTTGCGACAGTAGAAAATTATTTTTTGAATAAATTACTATAGAAAAGGCAATCCCTGGCGTAATTAAAATTTGCGACAGTAGAAAATTATTTTTTGAATAATTTACTATAGAAAAGGCAATCCCTGGCGTATTTAAAATTTGCGACAGTAAAAAATTAATTTGTGAGAAATTTACTATAGAAAAGGCAATCCCTGGGATATTTAAAATTTGCGACAGTAAAAAATTATTTTTTTGAAAAATTTACTATAGAAAAAGGCAATCCCTGGCGTATTTAAAATTTGCGACAGTAAAAAATTATTTTTTGAATAATTTACTATAGAAAAGGCAATCCCTGGCGTAATTAAAATTTGCGACATTTGAAAATTATTTTTTGAATAATTTACTAAAGAAAAGGCAATCCCTGGCGTAATTAAAATTTGCGACAGTCGAAAATTATTTTTTGAATAATTTACTATAGAAAAGGAAATCCCTGGCGTAATTAAAATTTGCGACAGTTGAAAACTATTTTTTGAATAATTTACTATAGAAAAGGCAATCCCTGGCGTAATTAAAATTTGCGACAGTAGAAAATTATTTTTTGCAAAATTTACTATAGAAAAGGCAATCGCTGGCGTAATTAAAATTTTCGTCAGTAAAAAATTAATATTTTGAAAAATTTACTGTAGAAAAGGCAATCCCTGGCGCAATTAAAATTTGCGATAGTAAAAAATTATTTTTTGAATAATTTACTATACAAAAGGCAATCCCTGGCGCAATTAAAATTTGCGACAGTAGAAAATTATTTTTTGAATAATTTACTATAGAAAAGGCAATCCCTGGCGTAATTAACATTTGCGACAGTAGAAAATTATTTTTTGAATAATTTACTATAGAAAAGGCAATCCCTGGCGTATTTAAAATTTGCGACAATAGAAAATTATTTTTTGAATAATTTACTATAGAAAAGGCAATCCCTGGCGTAATTAAAATTTGCGACAGTATAAAATTATTTTTTGAATAATTTACTATAGAAAAGGCAATCCCTGGCGTATTTAAAATTTGCGACAGTAAGAAATTATTTTTTGAATAATTTACTATAGAAAAGGCAATCCCTGGCGCAATTACAATTTGCGACAGTAAAAAATTATTTTTTGAATAATTTACTATAGAAAAGACAATCCCTGGCGTAATTAAAATTTGCGACAGTATAAAATTATTTTTTTGAATAATTTACTATAGAAAAGGCAATCCCTGGCGCACTTAAAATTTGCGACAGTATAAAATTATTTTTTGAATAATTTACTATAGAAAGGCAATCCCTGGCGTATTTAAAATTTGCGACAGTAAGAAATTATTTTTTAATTATTTTATTATAGAAAAGGCAATCCCTGGCGCAATTACAATTTGCGAAAGTAAAAAATTGTTTTTTGAATAATTTACTATAGAAAAGGCAATCCCTGGCGTAATTAAAATTTGCGACAGTAGAAAAATTATTTTTTGACTAATTTACTGTAGAAAAGGCAATCCCTGGCGCAATTAAAATTTGCGACAGTAAAAAATTATTTTTTGCAAAATTTACTATAGAAAAGGCAATCCCTGGCGCACTTAAAATTTGCGACAGTAATTGAATTGAATAATTTACTATAGAAAAGGCAATCCCTGGCGTATTTAAAATTTGCGACAGTAAGAAATTATTTTTTTGAATAATTTACTATAGAAAAGGCAATCCCTGGCGCAATTACAATTTGCGACAGTAAAAAATTATTTTTTGAATAATTTACTATAGAAAAGGCAATCCCTGGCGTAATTAAAATTTGCGACAGTATAAAATTATTTTTTGAATAATTTACTATAGAAAAGGCAATCCCTGGCGTAATTAAAATTTGCGACAGTATAAAATTATTTTTTGAATAATTTACTATAGAAAAGGCAATCCCTGGCGCACTTAAAATTTGCGACAGTATAAAATTATTTTTTGAATAATTTACTATAGAAAAGGCAATCCCTGGCGTAATTAAAATTTGCGACAGTAAAAAATTATTTTTTGAATAATTTACTATAGAAAAGGCAATCCCTGGCGTATTTAAAATTTGCGGCAGTAAGAAATTATTTTTTGAATAATTTACTATAGAAAAGGCAATCCCTGGCGGATTTGAAATTTGCGACAGTAAAAAATTATTTTTTGAATAATTTACTATAGAAAAGGCAATCCCTGGCGTAATTAAAATTTGCGACAGTAGAAAATTATTTTTTGAAAAGTTTACTATAGAAAAGGCAATCCCTGGCGTAATTAAAATTTGCGACAGTAGAAAATTAGTTTTTGAATAATTTACTATAGAAAAGGCAATCCCTGGCGTAATTAAAATTTGCGACAGTATAAAATTATTTTTTTGAATAATTTACTATAGAAAAGGCAATCCCTGGCGTAATTAAAATTTGCGACAGTACAAAATTATTTTTTGAATAATTTACTATAGAAAAGGCAATCCCTGGCGTAATTAAAATTTGCGACAGTAGAAAATTATTTTTTGAAAAGTTTACTATAGAAAAGGCAATCCCTGGCGCAATTAAAATTTGCGACAGTAAAAAATTATTTTTTGCAAAATTTACTGTAGAAAAGGCAATCCCTGGCGCAATTAAAACTTGCGATAGTAAAAAATTATTTTTTGAATAATTTACTATAGAAAAGGCAATCCCTGGCGCAATTAAAATTTGCGACAGTAAAAAATTATTTTTTGAATAATTTACTATAGAAAAGGCGTAATTAAAATTTCTGACAGTAGAAAATTATTTTTTGCAAAATTTTACTATAGAAAAGGCAATCCTTGGCGTAATTAAAATTTGCGACAGTTGAAAATTATTTTTTTGAATAATTTACTATAGAAAAGGCAATCCCTGGCGCAATTAAAATTTGCGACAGTAAAAAATTATTTTTTTGCAAAATTTACTATAGAAAAGGCAATCCCTGGCGTAATTAAAATTTGCGACAGTAGAAAATTATTTTTTGAATAATTTACTATAAAAAAGGCAATCCCTGGCGTAATTAAAATTTGCGACAGTTGAAAATTTATTTTTTGAATAATTTACTATAGAAAAGGCAATCCCTGGCGTAATTAAAATTTGCGACAGTAGAAAATTATTTTTGAATAATTTACTATAGAAAAGGCAATCCCTGGCGCACTTAAAATTTGCGACAGTAAAAAATTATTTTTTGAATAATTTACTATAGAAAAGGCAATCCCTGGCGCAATTAAAATTTGCGACAGTATAAAATTATTTTTTGAATAATTTACTGTAGAAAAGGCAATCCCTGGCGTAATTAAAATTTGCGACAGTAGAAAATTATTTTTTGAATAATTTACTATAGAAAAGGCAATCCCTGGCGTATTTAAAACTTGCGACAGTAGAAAATTATTTTTTGAATAATTTACTATAGAAAAGGCAATCCCTGGCGTATTTAAAATTTGCGACAGTAAAAAATTAATATTTTGAAAAATTTACTGTAAAAAAGGCAATCCCTGGCGTATTTAAAATTTGCGAGAGTAGAAAATTATTTTTTGAATAATTTACTATAGAAAAGGCAATCCCTGGCGTATTTAAAATTTGCGACAGTAAAAAATTATTTTTTGAATAATTTACTATAGAAAAGGCAATCCCTGGCGTAATTAAAATTTGCGACAGTAAAAATTATTTTTTTGAATAATTTACTATAGAAAAGGCAATCCCTGGCGTAATTAAAATTTGCGACAGTAGAAAATTATTTTTTGAATAATTTACTATAGAAAAGGCAATCCCTGGGCGTATTTAAAATTTGCGACAGTAAGAAATTAATTTGTGAGAAATTTACTATAGAAAAGGCAATCCCTGGGATATTTAAAATTTGCGACAGTAAAAAATTATTTTTTGAATAATTTACTATAGAAAAGGCAATCCCTGGCGCAATTAAAATTTGCGACAGTAAAAAATTATTTTTTGAATAATTTACTGTAGAAAAGGCAATCCCTGGCGCAATTAAAATTTGCGACAGTAAAAAATTATTTTTTGCAAAATTTACTGTAGAAAAGGCAATCCCTGGCGGATTTGAAATTTGCGACAGTAAAAAATTATTTTTTGAATAATTTACTATAGAAAAGGCAATCCCTGGCGTAATTAAAATTTGCGACAGTAAAAAATTATTTTTTGAATAATTTACTATAGAAAAGGCAATCCCTGGCGTAATTAAAATTTGCGACAGTTGAAAATTATTTTTTTGAATAATTTACTATAGAAAAGGTAATCCCTGGCGTAATTAAAATTTGCGACAGTAGAAAATTATTTTTTGAATAATTTACTATAGAAAAGGCAATCCCTGGCGTAATTAAAATTTGCGACAGTATAAAATTATTTTTTTGAATAATTTACTATAGAAAAGGCAATCCCTGGCGTAATTAAAATTTGCGACAGTTGAAAATTATTTTTTGAATAATTTACTATAGAAAAGGCAATCCCTGGCGTAATTAAAATTTGCGACAGTAGAAAATTATTTTATGAATAATTTACTATAGAAAAGGCAATCCCTGGCGTAATTAAAATTTGCGACGGTTGAAAATTATTTCTTTGATTAATTTACTATAGAAAAGGCAATCCCTGGCGTAATTAAAATTTGCGACAGTTGAAAATTATTTTTTGAATAATTTACTAAAGAAAAGGCAATCCCTGGCGTAATTAAAATTTTGCGACAGTAGAAAATTATTTTTTGAATAATTTACTATAGAAAAGGCAATCCCTGGCGTAATTAAAATTTGCGACAGTTGAAAATTATTTTTTGAATAATTTACTATAGAAAAGGCAATCCCTGGCGTAATTAAAATTTGCGACAGTAGAAAATTATTTTTTGAATAATTTACTATAGAAAAGGCAATCCCTGGCGTAATTAAAATTTGCGACAGTAGAAAATTATTTTTTGAATAATTTACTATAGAAAAGGCAATCCCTGGCGTATTTAAAATTTGCGACAGTAAAAATTAATTTGTGAGAAATTTACTATAGAAAAGGCAATCCCTGGGATATTTAAAATTTGCGACAGTAAAAAATTATTTTTTTGAAAAATTTACTATACAAAAGGGCAATCCCTGGCGTATTTAAAATTTGCGACAGTAAAAAATTATTTTTTGAATAATTTACTATAGAAAAGGCAATCCCTAGCGTAATTAAAATTTGCGACAGTTGAAAATTATTTTTTGCACAATTTACTATAGAAAAGGCAATCCCTGGCGTAATTAAAATTTGCGACAGTAGAAAATTATTTTTTGCAAAATTTACTATAGAAAAGGCAATCCCTGGCGTAATTAAAATTTTCGACAGTAAAAAAATTAATATTTTGAAAAATTTACTGTAGAAAAGGCAATCCCTGGCGCAATTAAAATTTGCGATAGTAAAAAATTATTTTTTTGAATAATTTACTATACAAAAGGCAATCCCTGGCGCAATTAAAATTTGCGACAGTAGAAAATTATTTTTTGAATAATTTACTATAGAAAAGGCAATCCCTGGCGTAATTAAAATTTGCGACAGTAGAAAATTATTTTTTGAATAATTTACTATAGAAAAGGCAATCCCTGGCGCAATTACAATTTGCGACAGTAAAAAATTATTTTTTTGAATAATTTACTATAGAAAAGGCAATCCCTGGCGTAATTAAAATTTGCGACAGTATAAAATTATTTTTTGACTAATTTACTGTAGAAAAGGCAATCCCTGGCGCAATTAAAATTTGCGACAGTAAAAAATTATTTTTTGCAAAATTTACTATAGAAAAGGCAATCCCTGGGCGCACTTAAAATTTGCGACAGTAATTGAATTGAATAATTTACTATAGAAAAGGCAATCCCTGGCGTATTAAAATTTGCGACAGTAAGAAATTATTTTTTGAATAATTTACTATAGAAAAGGCAATCCCTGGCGCAATTACAATTTGCGACAGTAAAAAATTATTTTTTTGAATAATTTACTATAGAAAAGGCAATCCCTGGCGTAATTAAAATTTGCGACAGTATAAAATTATTTTTTGAATAATTTACTATAGAAAAGGCAATCCCTGGCGTAATTAAAATTTGCGACAGTATAAAATTATTTTTTGAATAATTTACTATAGAAAAGGCAATCCCTGGCGCACTTAAAATTTGCGACAGTATAAAGTTATTTTTTGAATAATTTACTATAGAAAAGGCAATCCCTGGCGTAATTAAAATTTGCGACAGTAAAAAAATTATTTTTTGAATAATTTACTATAGAAAAGGCAATCCCTGGCGTATTTAAAATTTGCGACAGTAAAAAATTAATATTTTGAAAAATTTACTGTAAAAAAGGCAATCCCTGGCGTATTTAAAATTTGCGAGAGTAGAAAATTATTTTTTGAATAATTTACTATAGAAAAGGCAATCCCTGGCGTATTTAAAATTTGCGACAGTAAAAAATTATTTTTTGAATAATTTACTATAGAAAAGGCAATCCCTGGCGTAATTAAAATTTGCGACAGTAAAAAATTATTTTTTGAATAATTTACTATAGAAAAGGCAATCCCTGGCGTAATTAAAATTTGCGACAGTAGAAAATTATTTTTTGAATAATTTACTATAGAAAAGGCAATCCCTGGCGTATTTAAAATTTGCGACAGTAAGAAATTAATTTGTGAGAAATTTACTATAGAAAAGGCAATCCCTGGGATATTTAAAATTTGCGACAGTAAAAAATTATTTTTTGAATAATTTACTATAGAAAAGGCAATCCCTGGCGCAATTAAAATTTGCGACAGTAAAAAATTATTTTTTGAATAATTTACTGTAGAAAAGGCAATCCCTGGCGCAATTAAAATTTGCGACAGTAAAAAATTATTTTTTTGCAAAATTTACTGTAGAAAAGGCAATCCCTGGCGGATTTGAAATTTGCGACAGTAAAAAAATTATTTTTTGAATAATTTACTATAGAAAAGGCAATCCCTGGCGTAATTAAAATTTGCGACAGTAAAAAATTATTTTTTGAATAATTTACTATAGAAAAGGCAATCCCTGGCGTAATTAAAATTTGCGACAGTTGAAAATTATTTTTTGAATAATTTACTATAGAAAAGGTAATCCCTGGCGTAATTAAAATTTGCGACAGTAGAAAATTATTTTTTGAATAATTTACTATAGAAAAGGCAATCCCTGGCGTAATTAAAATTTGCGACAGTATAAAATTATTTTTTGAATAATTTACTATAGAAAAGGCAATCCCTGGCGTAATTAAAATTTGCGACAGTTGAAAATTATTTTTTTGAATAATTTACTATAGAAAAGGCAATCCCTGGCGTAATTAAAATTTTGCGACAGTAGAAAATTATTTTATGAATAATTTACTATAGAAAAGGGCAATCCCTGGCGTAATTAAAATTTGCGACGGTTGAAAATTATTTTTTGATTAATTTACTATAGAAAAGGCAATCCCTGGCGTAATTAAAATTTGCGACAGTTGAAAATTATTTTTTGAATAATTTACTAAAGAAAAGGCAATCCCTGGCGTAATTAAAATTTGCGACAGTAGAAAATTATTTTTTGAATAATTTACTATAGAAAAGGCAATCCCTGGCGTAATTAAAATTTGCGACAGTTGAAAATTATTTTTTGAATAATTTACTATAGAAAAGGCAATCCCTGGCGTAATTAAAATTTGCGACAGTAGAAAATTATTTTTTGAATAATTTACTATAGAAAAGGCAATCCCTGGCGTAATTAAAATTTGCGACAGTAGAAAATTATTTTTTGAATAATTTACTATAGAAAAGGCAATCCCTGGCGTATTTAAAATTTGCGACAGTAAAAATTAATTTGTGAGAAATTTACTATAGAAAAGGCAATCCCTGGGATATTTAAAATTTGCGACAGTAAAAAAATTATTTTTTTGAAAAATTTACTATACAAAAAGGCAATCCCTGGCGTATTTAAAATTTGCGACAGTAAAAAATTATTTTTTGAATAATTTACTATAGAAAAGGCAATCCCTAGCGTAATTAAAATTTGCGACAGTTGAAAATTATTTTTTGCACAATTTACTATAGAAAAGGCAATCCTGGCGTAATTAAAATTTGCGACAGTAGAAAATTATTTTTTGCAAAATTTACTATAGAAAAGGCAATCCCTGGCGTAATTAAAATTTTTCGACAGTAAAAAAATTAATATTTTGAAAAATTTACTGTAGAAAAGGCAATCCCTGGCGCAATTAAAATTTGCGATAGTAAAAAATTATTTTTTGAATAATTTACTATACAAAAGGCAATCCCTGGCGCAATTAAAATTTGCGACAGTAGAAAATTATTTTTTGAATAATTTACTATAGAAAAGGCAATCCCTGGCGTAATTAAAATTTGCGACAGTAGAAAATTATTTTTTTGAATAATTTACTATAGAAAAGGCAATCCCTGGCGCAATTACAATTTGCGACAGTAAAAAATTATTTTTTGAATAATTTACTATAGAAAAGGCAATCCCTGGCGTAATTAAAATTTGCGACAGTATAAAATTATTTTTTGACTAATTTACTGTAGAAAAGGCAATCCCTGGCGCAATTAAAATTTGCGACAGTAAAAAAATTATTTTTTGCAAAATTTACTATAGAAAAGGCAATCCCTGGCGCACTTAAAATTTGCGACAGTAATTGAATTGAATAATTTACTATAGAAAAGGCAATCCCTGGCGTATTTAAAATTTGCGACAGTAAGAAATTATTTTTTGAATAATTTACTATAGAAAAGGCAATCCCTGGCGCAATTACAATTTGCGACAGTAAAAAATTATTTTTTGAATAATTTACTATAGAAAAGGCAATCCCTGGCGTAATTAAAATTTGCGACAGTATAAAATTATTTTTTGAATAATTTACTATAGAAAAAGGGCAATCCCTGGCGTAATTAAAATTTGCGACAGTATAAAATTATTTTTTGAATAATTTACTATAGAAAAGGCAATCCCTGGCGCACTTAAAATTTGCGACAGTATAAAGTTATTTTTTGAATAATTTACTATAGAAAAGGCAATCCCTGGCGTAATTAAAATTTGCGACAGTAAAAAATTATTTTTTGAATAATTTACTATAGAAAAGGCAATCCCTGGCGTATTTAAAATTTGCGGCAGTAAGAAATTATTTTTTGAATAATTTACTATAGAAAAGGCAATCCCTGGCGTATTTAAAATTTGCGACAGTAAAAAATTAATTTGTGAGAAATTTACTATAGAAAATGCAATCCCTGGGATATTTAAAATTTGCGACAGTAAAAAATTATTTTTTTGCAAAATTTACTATAGAAAAAGCAATCCCTGGGGTATTTAAAATTTGCGACAGTAAAAAATTATTTCTTGAATAATTTACTATAGAAAAGGCAATCCCTGGCGTATTTAAAATTTGCGACAGTAGACAATTATTTTTTGAATAATTTACTATAGAAAAGGCAATCCCTGGCGTATTTAAAATTTGCGACAGTAGGAAATTAATTTGTGAGAAATTTACTATAGAAAAGGCAATCCCTGGGATATTTAAAATTTGCGACAGTAAAAAATAATTTTTTTAATAATTTACTATAGAAAAGGCAATCCCTGGCGTATTTAAAATTTGCGATAGTAAAAAATTAATTTGTGAGAAATTTACTATAGAAAAGGCAATCCCTGGAATATTTAAAATTTGCGACAGTAAAAAATTATTTTTTTGCAAAATTTACTATAGAAAAAGGCAATCCCTGGCGTATTTAAAATTTGCGACAGTAAAAAATTATTTTTTGTATAATTTTACTATAGAAAAGGCAATCCCTGGCGTAAATAAAATTTCCGACAGTTGAAAACTATTTTTTGAACAATTTACTATAGAAAAGGCAATCCCTGGCGTAATTAAAATTTGCGACAGTAGAAAATTATTTTTTGCAAAATTTACTATAGAAAAGGCAATCCCTGGCGTAATTATAATTTTCGACAGTAAAAAAATAATATTTTGAAAAATTTACTGTAGAAAAGGCAATCCCTGGCGCAATTAAAATTTGCGATAGTAAAAAATTATTTTTTGAATAATTTACTATAGAAAAGGCAATCCCTGGCGCAATTAAAATTTGCGACAGTAGAAAATTATTTTTTGAATAATTTACTATAGAAAAGGCAATCCCTGGCGTAATTAAAATTTGCGACAGTAAAAAATTATTTTTTGAATAATTTACTATAGAAAAGGCAATCCCTGGCGTATTTAAAATTTGCGACAGTAGAAAATTATTTTTTGAATAATTTACTATAGAAAAGGCAATCCCTGGCGTAATTAAAATTTGCGACAGTATAAAATTATGTTTTTGAATAATTTACTATAGAAAAGGCAATCCCTGGCTTATTTAAAATTTGCGACAGTAAGAAATTATTTTTTGAATAATTTACTATAGAAAAGGCAATCCCCTGGCGCAATTACAATTTGCGACAGTAAAAAATTATTTTTTGAATAATTTACTATAGAAAAGGCAATCCCTGGCGTAATTAAAAATTTGCGACAGTTGAAAATTATTTTTTGAATAATTTACTATAGAAAAGGCAATCCCTGGCGTAATTAAAATTTGCGGACATTATAAAATTATTTTTTGAATAATTTACTATAGAAAAGGCAATCCCTGGCGCACTTAAAATTTGCGACAGTATAAAATTATTTTTTGAATAATTTATTATAGAAAAGGCAATCCCTGGCGTATTTAAAATTTGCGACAGTAAGAAATTATCTTTTGAATAATTTACTATAGAAAAGGCAATCCCCTGGCGCAATTACAATTTGCGACAGTAAAAAATTATTTTTTGAATAATTTACTATAGAAAAGGCAATCCCTGGCGTAATTAAAATTTGCGACAGTTGGAAATTATTTTTTTGAATAATTTACTATAGAAAAGGCAATCCCTGGCGTAATTAAAATTTGCGACAGTATAAAATTATTTTTTAATAATTTACTATAGAAAAGGCAATCCCTGGCGTAATTAAAATTTGCGACAGTAAAAAATTATTTTTTGAATAATTTACTATAGAAAAGGCAATCCCTGGCGTAATTAAAATTTGCGACAGTTGAAAATTATATTTTGAATAATTTACTATAGAGAAGGCAATCCCTGGCGTAATTAAAATTTGCGACAGTTGAAAATTATTTTTTGAATAATTTACTATAGAAAAGGCAATCCCTGGCGTAATTAAAATTTGCGACAGTTGAAAATTATTTTTTGAATAATTTACTATAGAAAAGGCAATCCCTGGCGTATTTAAAATTTGCGACAGTATAAAATTATTTTTTGAATAATTTACTATAGAAAAGGCAATCCCTGGCGTAATTAAAATTTGCGACAGTAGAAAATTATTTTTTGAAAAGTTTACTATAGAAAAGGCAATCCCTGGCGTAATTAAAATTTGCGACAGTAAAAAATTATTTTTTGAATAATTTACTATAGAAAAAGGCAATCCCTGGCGCACTTAAAATTTGCGACAGTAAAAAATTAATTTGTGAGAAATTTACTATAGAAAAGCAATCCCTGGCGTAATTAAAACTTGCGATAGTAAAAAATTATTTTTTGAATAATTTACTATAGAAAAGGCAATCCCTGGCGGATTTGAAATTTGCGACAGTAAAAAATTATTTTTTGAATAATTTGCTATAGAAAAGGCAATCCCTGGCGTCATTAAAATTTGCGACAGTAGAAAATTATTTTTTGAATAATTTACTATAGAAAAGGCAATCCCTGGCGTAATTAAAATTTGCGACAGTAGAAAATTATTTTTTGAATAATTTACTATAGAAAAGGCAATCCCTGGCGTAATTAAAATTTGCGACAGTAGAAAATTATTTTTTGAATAATTTACTATAGAAAAGGCAATCCCTGGCGTATTTAAAATTTGCGACAGTAAAAAATTAATTTGTGAGAAATTTACTATAGAAAAGGCAATCCCTGGGATATTTGAAATTTGCGACAGTAAAAAATTATTTTTTTGCAAAATTTACTATAGAAAAGGCAATCCCTGGCGTATTTAAAATTTGCGACAGTAAAAAATTATTTTTTGAATAATTTACTATAGAAAAGGCAATCCCTGGCGCAATTAAAATTTGCGACAGTAGAAAGTTATTTTTTGAATAATTTACTATAGAAAAGGCAATCCCTGGCGCAATTACAATTTGCGACAGTTGAAAAATTATTTTTTGAATAATTTACTATAGAAAAGGCAATCCCTGGCGCAATTAAAATTTGCGACAGTAAAACATTATTTTTTGCAAAATTTACTATAGAAAAGGCAATCCCTGCCGCACTTAAAATTTGCGACAGTAAAAAATTATTTTTTGAATAATTTACTATAGAAAAGGCAATCCCTGGCGTAATTAAAATTTGCGACAGTTGAAAATTATTTTTTTGAATAATTTACTATAGAAAAGGCAATTCCTGGCGTAATTAAAATTTGCGACAGTAAAAAATTATTTTTTGAATAATTTACTATAGAAAAGGCAATCCCTGGCGTAATTAAAATTTGCACAGTTGAAAATTATTTTTTGAATAATTTACTATAGAAAAGGCAATCCCTGGCGTAATTAAAATTTGCGACAGTAGAAAATTATTTTTTGAATAATTTACTATAGAAGAGGCAATTCCTGGCGTAATTAAAATTTGCGACAGTATAAAATTATTTTTTGAATTATTTACTATAGAAAAGGCAATCCCTGGCGTAATTAAAATTTGCGACAGTAGAAAATTATTTTTTGAATAATTTACTATAGAAAAGGCAATCCCTGGCGTAATTAAAATTTGCGACAGTAGAAAATTATTTTTTGAATAATTTACTATAGAAAATGCAATCCCCGGCGTATTTAAAATTTGCGACAGTAAAAAATTAATTTGTGAGAAATTTACTATAGAAAAGGCAATCCCTGGGATATTTAAAATTTGCGACAGTAAAAAATTATTTTTTTGCAAAATTTACTATAGAAAAGGCAATCCCTGGCGTATTTAAAATTTGGACAATAAAAAATTATTTTTTGAATAATTTACTATAGAAAAGACAATCCCTGGCGTAATTAAAATTTGCGACAGTATAAAATTATTTTTTGAATAATTTACTATAGAAAAGGCAATCACTGGCGCAATTAAAATTTGCGACAGTAAAAAATTATTTTTTGCAAAATTTACTATAGAAAAGGCAATCCCTGGCGTAATTAAAATTTGCGACAGTATAAAATTATTTTTTGAATAATTTACTATAGAAAAGGCAATCCCTGGCGCAATTAAAATTTGCGACAGTAAAAAATTATTTTTTGCAAAATTTACTATAGAAAAGGCAATCCCTGGCGTAATTAAAATTTGCGACAGTAGAAAATTATTTTTTGAATAATTTACTATAGAAAAGGCAATCCCTGGCGTAATTAAAATTTGCGACAGTATAAAATTATTTTTTTGAATAATTTACTATAGAAAAGGCAATCCTGGCGCAATTAAAATTTGCGACAGTAAAAAATTATTTTTTGAATAATTTACTATAGAAAAGGCAATCCCTGGCGTAATTAAAATTTGCGACAGTTGAAAATTATTTTTTGAATAATTTACTATAGAAAAGGCAATCCCTGGCGTAATTAAAATTTGCGACAGTTGAAAATTATTTTTTGAATAATTTACTATAGAAAAGGCAATCCCCTGGCGTAATTAAAATTTGCGACAGTAGAAAATTATTTTTTGAATAATTTACTGTAGAAATGCAATCCCTGGCGCAATTAAAATTTGCGACAGTAAAAAATTATTTTTTGCAAAATTTACTATAGAAAAAGGCAATCCCCTGGCGTATTTAAAATTTGCGACAGTATAAAATTATTTTTTGAATAATTTACTATAGAAAAGGCAATCCCTGGCGTAATTAAAATTTGCGACAGTAGAAAAATTATTTTTTTGAAAAGTTTACTATAGAAAAGGCAATCCCCAGCGCAATTAAAATTTGCGACAGTAAAAAATTATTTTTTGCAAAATTTACTGTAGAAAAGGCAATCCCTGGCGCAATTAAAACTTGCGATAGTAAAAAAATTTTTTTTGAATAATTTACTATAGAAAAGGTCAATCGCTGGCGTATTTAAAATTTGCGACAGTAAAAAATTATTTTTTGAATAATTTACTATAGAAAAGGCAATCCCTGGCGCAATTAAAATTTGCGACAGTAGAAAATTATTTTTTGAATAATTTACTATAGAAAAGGCAATCCCTGGCGCACTTAAAATTTGCGACAGTATAAAATTATTTTTTGAATAATTTACTATAGAAAAGGCAATCCCTGGCGCAATTACAATTTGCGACAGTTGAAAATTATTTTTTGAATAATTTACTATAGAAAAGGCAATCCCTGGCGCAATTAAAATTTGCGACAGTAAAAAATTATTTTTTGAATAATTTACTATAAAAAAGGCAATCCCTGGCGTATTTAAAATTTGCGACAGTAAAAAATTAATTTGTGAGAAATTTACTATAGAAAAGGCAATCCCTGGGATATTTAAAATTTGCGACAGTAAAAAATTATTTTTTTGCAAAATTTACTATAGAAAAGGCAATCCCTGGCGTATTTAAAATTTGCGACAGTAGAAAATTATTTTTTGAATAATTTACTATAGAAAAGGCAATCCCTGGCGTAATTAAAATTTGCGACAGTAGAAAATTATTTTTTGAATAATTTACTATAGAAAAGGCAATCCCTGGCGTAATTAAAATTTGCGACAGTAAAAAATTATTTTTTGAATAATTTACTATAGAAAAGGCAATCCCTGGTGTATTTAAAATTTGCGACAGTAAAAAATTATTTTTTGAATAATTTACTATAGAAAAGGCAATCCCTGGCGTAACTAAAATTTGCGACAGTAGAAAAATTATTTTTTGAATAATTTACTATAGAAAAGGCAATCCCTGGCGTATTTAAAATTTGCGACAGTAAGAAATTAATTTGTGAGAAATTTACTATAGAAAAGGCAATCCCTGGGATATTTAAAATTTGCGACAGTAAAAAATTATTTTTTGAATAATTTACTACAGAAAAGGCAATACCTGGCGCAATTAAAATTTGCGACAGTAAAAAATTATTTTTTGAATAATTTACTGTAGAAAAGGCAATCCCTGGCGCAATTAAAATTTGCGACAGTAAAAAATTATTTTTTGCAAAATTTACTGTAGAAAAGGCAATCCCTGGCGGATTTGAAATTTCCGACAGTAAAAAATTATTTTTTGAATAATTTACTATAGAAAAGGCAATCCCTGGCGTAATTAAAATTTGCGACAGTAAAAAACTATTTTTTGAATAATTTACTATAGAAAAGGCAATCCCCAGCGCAATTAAAATTTGCGACAGTAAAAAATTATTTTTTGAATAATTTACTATAGAAAAGGCAATCCCTGGCGTAATTAAAATTTGCGACAGTAAAAAATTATTTTTTGAATAATTTACTATAGAAAAGGCAATCCCTGGCGTAATTAAAATTTGCGACAGTAAAAAATTATTTTTTGAATAATTTACTATAAAAAAGGCAATCCCTGGCGTATTTAAAATTTGCGACAGTAAAAAATTAATTTGTGAGAAATTTACTATAGAAAAGGCAATCCCTGGGATATTTAAAATTTGCGACAGTAAAAAATTATTTTTTTGCAAAATTTGCTATAGAAAAGGCAATCCCTGGCGTATTTAAAATTTGCGACAGTAAAAAATTAATTTGTGAGAAATTTACTATAGAAAAGGCAATCCCTGGGATATTTAAAATTTGCGACAGTAAAAAATTATTTTTTTGCAAAATTTACTATAGAAAAGGCAATCCCTTGCGTATTTAAAATTTGCGACAGTAAAAAAATTATTTTTTGAATAATTTGCTATAGAAAAGGCAATCCCTGGCGTAATTAAAATTTGCGACAGTAGAAAATTATTTTTTGAATAATTTACTATAGAAAAGGCAATCCCTGGCGTATTTAAAATTTGCGACAGTAAGAAATTAATTTGTGAGAAATTTACTATAGAAAAGGCAATCCCTGGGATATTTAAAATTTGCGACAGTAAAAAATTATTTTTTGAATAATTTACTATAGAAAAGGCAATCCCTGGCGCAATTAAAATTTGCGACAGTAAAAAATTATTTTTTGAATAATTTACTGTAGAAAAGGCAATCCCTGGCGCAATTAAACTTTGCGACAGTAAAAAATTATTTTTTGCAAAATTTACTGTAGAAAAGGCAATCCCTGGCGGATTTGAAATTTGCGACAGTAAAAAATTATTTTTTGAATAATTTACTATAGAAAAGGCAATCCCTGGCGTAATTAAAATTTGCGACAGTAAAAAATTATTTTTTGAATAATTTACTATAGAAAAGGCAATCCCTGGCGCAATTAAAATTTGCGACAGTAAAAAATTATTTTTTGAATAATTTACTATAGAAAAGGCAATCCCTGGCGTAATTAAAATTTGCGACAGTTGAAAATTATTTTTTGCACAATTTACTATAGAAAAGGCAATCCCTGGCGTAATTAAAATTTGCGACAGTAGAAAATTATTTTTTGCAAAATTTACTATAGAAAAGGCAATCCCTGGCGTAATTAAAATTTTCGACAGTAAAAAATTAATATTTTGAAAAATTTACTGTAGAAAAGGCAATCCCTGGCGCAATTAAAATTTGCGATAGTAAAAAATTATTTTTTGAATAATTTACTATAGAAAAGGCAATCCCTGGCGCAATTAAAATTTGCGACAGTAGAAAATTATTTTTTGAATAATTTACTATAGAAAAGGCAATCCCTGGCGTAATTAAAATTTGCGACAGTAGAAAATTATTTTTTGAATAATTTACTATAGAAAAGGCAATCCCTGGCGTATTTAAAATTTGCGACAATAGAAAATTATTTTTTGAATAATTTACTATAGAAAAGGCAATCCCTGGCGTAATTAAAATATGCGACAGTATAAAATTATTTTTTGAATAATTTACTATAGAAAAGGCAATCCCTGGCGTATTTAAAATTTGCGACAGTAAGAAATTATTTTTTGAATAATTTACTATAGAAAAGGCAATCCCTGGCGCAATTACAATTTGCGACAGTAAAAAATTATTTTTGAATAATTTACTATAGAAAAGGCAATCCCTGGCGTAATTAAAATTTGCGACAGTATAAAATTATTTTTTGAATAATTTACTATAGAAAAGGCAATCCCTGGTGCACTTAAAATTTGCGACAGTATAAAATTATTTTTTGAATAATTTACTATATAAAGGCAATCCCTGGCGTATTTAAAATTTGCGACAGTAAGAAATTATTTTTTGAATAATTTACTATAGAAAAGGCAATCCCTGGCGCAATTACAATTTGCGACAGTAAAAAATTGTTTTTTGAATAATTTACTATAGAAAAGGCAATCCCTGGCGTAATTAAAATTTGCGACAGTAGAAAATTATTTTTTGACTAATTTACTGTAGAAAAGGCAATCCCTGGCGCAATTAAAATTTGCGACAGTAAAAAATTATTTTTTACAAAATTTACTATAGAAAAGGCAATCCCTGGCGCACTTAAAATTTGCGAGAGTAATTGAATTGAATAATTTACTATAGAAAAGGCAATCCCTGGCGTATTTAAAATTTGCGACAGTAAGAAATTATTTTTTGAATAATTTACTATAGAAAAGGCAATCCCTGGCGCAATTACAATTTGCGACAGTAAAAAATTATTTTTTGAATAATTTACTATAGAAAAGGCAATCCCTGGCGTAATTAAAATTTGCGACAGTATAAAATTATTTTTTGAATAATTTACTATAGAAAAGGCAATCCCTGGCGTAATTAAAATTTGCGACAGTATAAAATTATTTTTTGAATAATTTACTATAGAAAAGGCAATCCCTGGCGCACTTAAAATTTGCGACAGTATAAAATTATTTTTTGAATAATTTACTATAGAAAAGGCAACCCCTGGCGTAATTAAAATTTGCGGCAGTAAAAAATTATTTTTTGAATAATTTACTATAGAAAAGGCAATCCCTGGCGTATTTAAAATTTGCGGCAGTAAGAAATTATTTTTTGAATAATTTACTATTGAAAAGGCAATCCCTGGCGTATTTAAAATTTGCGACAGTAAAAAATTAATTTGTGAGAATTTTACTATAGAAAAGGCAATCCCTGGGATATTTAAAATTTGCGACAGTAAAAAATTATTTTTTTGCAAAATTTACTATAGAAAAGGCAATCCCTGGGGTATTTAAAATTTGCGACAGTAAAAAATTATTTCTTGAATAATTTACTATAGAAAAGGCAATCCCTGGCGTATTTAAAATTTGCGACAGTAGACAATTATTTTTTGAATAATTTACTATAGAAAAGGCAATCCCTGGCGTATTTAAAATTTGCGACAGTAAGAAATTAATTTGTGAGAAATTTACTATAGAAAAGGCAATCCCTGGGATATTTAAAATTTGCGACAGTAAAAAATTATTTTTTGAATAATTTACTATAGAAAAGGCAATCCCTGGCGTATTTAAAATTTGCGATAGTAAAAAATTAATTTGTGAGAAATTTACTATAGAAAAGGCAATCCCTGGAATATTTAAAATTTGCGACAGTAAAAAATTATTTTTTTGCAAAATTTACTATAGAAAAGGAAATCCCTGGCGTATTTAAAATTTGCGACAGTAAAAAATTATTTTTTGAATAATTTACTATAGAAAAGGCAATCCCTGGCGTAATTAAAATTTGCGACAGTTGAAAACTATTTTTTGAACAATTTACTATAGAAAAGGCAATCCCTGGCGTAATTAAAATTTGCGACAGTAGAAAATTATTTTTTGCAAAATTTACTATAGAAAAGGCAATCCCTGGCGTAATTAAAATTTTCGACAGTAAAAAAATAATATTTTGAAAAATTTACTGTAGAAAAGGCAATCCCTGGCGCAATTAAAATTTGCGATAGTAAAAAATTATTTTTTGAATAATTTACTATAGAAAAGTCAATCCCTGGCGCAATTAAAATTTGCGACAGTAGAAAATTATTTTTTGAATAATTTACTATAGAAAAGGCAATCCCTGGCGTAATTAAAATTTGCGACACTAGAAAATTATTTTTTGAATAATTTACTATAGAAAAGGCAATCCCTGGCGTATTTAAAATTTGCGACAGTAGAAAATTATTTTTTGAATAATTTACTATAGAAAAGGCAATCCCTGGCGTAATTAAAATTTGCGACAGTATAAAATTATATTTTGAATAATTTACTATAGAAAAGGCAATCCCTGGCGTATTTAAAATTTGCGACAGTAAGAAATTATTTTTTGAATAATTTACTATAGAAAAGGCAATCCCTGGCGCAATTACAATTTGCGACAGTAAAAAATTATTTTTTGAATAATTTACTATAGAAAAGGCAATCCCTGGCGTAATTAAAATTTGCGACAGTATAAAATTATTTTTTGAATAATTTACTATAGAAAAGGCAATCCCTGGCGCACTTAAAATTTGCGACAGTATAAAATTATTTTTTGAATAATTTACTATAGAAAGGCAATCCCTGGCGTATTTAAAATTTGCGACAGTAAGAAATTATTTTTTGAATAATTTACTATAGAAAAGGCAATCCCTGGCGCAATTACAATTTGCGACAGTAAAAAATTATTTTTTGAATAATTTACAATAGAAAAGGCAATCCCTGGCGTAATTAAAATTTGCGACAGTTGAAAATTATTTTTTGAATAATTTACTATAGAAAAGGCAATCCCTGGCGTAATTAAAATTTGCGACAGTATAAAATTATATTTTGAATAATTTACTATAGAAAAGGCAATCCCTGGCGTATTTAAAATTTGCGACAGTAAGAAATTATTTTTTGAATAATTTACTATAGAAAAGGCAATCCCTGGCGCAATTACAATTTGCGACAGTAAAAAATTATTTTTTGAATAATTTACTATAGAAAAGGCAATCCCTGGCGTAATTAAAATTTGCGACAGTATAAAATTATTTTTTGAATAATTTACTATAGAAAAGGCAATCCCTGGCGCACTTAAAATTTGCGACAGTATAAAATTATTTTTTGAATAATTTACTATAGAAAGGCAATCCCTGGCGTATTTAAAATTTGCGACAGTAAGAAATTATTTTTTGAATAATTTACTATAGAAAAGGCAATCCCTGGCGCAATTACAATTTGCGACAGTAAAAAATTATTTTTTGAATAATTTACTATAGAAAAGGCAATCCCTGGCGTAATTAAAATTTGCGACAGTATAAAATTATTTTTTGAATAATTTACTATAGAAAAGGCAATCCCTGGCGCACTTAAAATTTGCGACAGTATAAAATTATTTTTTGAATAATTTACTATAGAAAGGCAATCCCTGGCGTATTTAAAATTTGCGACAGTAAGAAATTATTTTTTGAATAATTTACTATAGAAAAGGCAATCCCTGGCGCAATTACAATTTGCGGCAGTAAAAAATTATTTTTTGAATAATTTACAATAGAAAAGGCAATCCCTGGCGTAATTAAAATTTGCGACAGTTGAAAATTATTTTTTGAATAATTTACTATAGAAAAGGCAATCCCTGGCGTAATTAAAATTTGCGACAGTATAAAATTATTTTTTGAATAATTTACTATAGAAAAGGCAATCCCTGGCGCACTTAAAATTTGCGACAGTATAAAATTATTTTTTGAATAATTTACTATAGAAAAGGCAATCCCTGGCGTATTTAAAATTTGCGACAGTAAGAAATTATCTTTTGAATATTTTACTATAGAAAAGGCAATCCCTGGCGCAATTACAATTTGCGACAGTAAAAAATTATTTTTTGAATAATTTACTATAGAAAAGGCAATCCCTGGCGTAATTAAAATTTGCGACAGTATAAAATTATTTTTTGAATAATTTACTATAGAAAAGGCAATCCCTGGCGCACTTAAAATTTGCGACAGTATAAAATTATTTTTTGAATAATTTACTATAGAAAGGCAATCCCTGGCGTATTTAAAATTTGCGACAGTAAGAAATTATTTTTTGAATAATTTACTATAGAAAAGGCAATCCCTGGCGCAATTACAATTTGCGGCAGTAAAAAATTATTTTTTGAATAATTTACAATAGAAAAGGCAATCCCTGGCGTAATTAAAATTTGCGACAGTTGAAAATTATTTTTTGAATAATTTACTATAGAAAAGGCAATCCCTGGCGTAATTAAAATTTGCGACAGTATAAAATTATTTTTTGAATAATTTACTATAGAAAAGGCAATCCCTGGCGCACTTAAAATTTGCGACAGTATAAAATTATTTTTTGAATAATTTACTATAGAAAAGGCAATCCCTGGCGTATTTAAAATTTGCGACAGTAAGAAATTATCTTTTGAATATTTTACTATAGAAAAGGCAATCCCTGGCGCAATTACAATTTGCGACAGTAAAAAATTATTTTTTGAATAATTTACTATAGAAAAGGCAATCCCTGGCGTAATTAAAATTTGCGACAGTTGGAAATTATTTTTTGAATAATTTACTATAGAAAAGGCAATCCCTGGCGTAATTAAAATTTGCGACAGTATAAAATTATTTTTTGAATAATTTACTATAGAAAAGGCAATCCCTGGCGCACTTAAAATTTGCGACAGTATAAAATTATTTTTTGAATAATTTACTATAGAAAAAGCAATCCCTGGCGTATTTAAAATTTGCGACAGTAAGAAATTATCTTTTGAATAATTTACTATAGAAAAGGCAATCCCTGGCGTAATTAAAATTTGCGACAGTTGGAAATTATTTTTTGAATAATTTACTATAGAAAAGGCAATCCCTGGCGTAATTAAAATTTGCGACAGTATAAAATTATTTTTTGAATAATTTACTATAGAAAAGGCAATCCCTGGCGCACTTAAAATTTGCGACAGTATAAAATTATTTTTTGAATAATTTACTATAGAAAGGCAATCCCTGGCGTATTTAAAATTTGCGACAGTAAGAAATTATTTTTTGAATAATTTACTATAGAAAAGGCAATCCCTGGCGCAATTACAATTTGAGGCAGTAAAAAATTATTTTTTGAATAATTTACAATAGAAAAGGCAATCCCTGGCGTAATTAAAATTTGCGACAGTTGAAAATTATTTTTTGAATAATTTACTATAGAAAAGGCAATCCCTGGCGTAATTAAAATTTGCGACAGTATAAAATTATTTTTTGAATAATTTACTATAGAAAAGGCAATCCCTGGCGCACTTAAAATTTGCGACAGTATAAAATTATTTTTTGAATAATTTACTATAGAAAAGGCAATCCCTGGCGTATTTAAAATTTGCGACAGTAAGAAATTATCTTTTGAATATTTTACTATAGAAAAGGCAATCCCTGGCGCAATTACAATTTGCGACAGTAAAAAATTATTTTTTGAATAATTTACTATAGAAAAGGCAATCCCTGGCGTAATTAAAATTTGCGACAGTATAAAATTATTTTTTGAATAATTTACTATAGAAAAGGCAATCCCTGGCGCACTTAAAATTTGCGACAGTATAAAATTATTTTTTGAATAATTTACTATAGAAAGGCAATCCCTGGCGTATTTAAAATTTGCGACAGTAAGAAATTATTTTTTGAATAATTTACTATAGAAAAGGCAATCCCTGGCGCAATTACAATTTGCGGCAGTAAAAAATTATTTTTTGAATAATTTACAATAGAAAAGGCAATCCCTGGCGTAATTAAAATTTGCGACAGTTGAAAATTATTTTTTGAATAATTTACTATAGAAAAGGCAATCCCTGGCGTAATTAAAATTTGCGACAGTATAAAATTATTTTTTGAATAATTTACTATAGAAAAGGCAATCCCTGGCGCACTTAAAATTTGCGACAGTATAAAATTATTTTTTGAATAATTTACTATAGAAAAGGCAATCCCTGGCGTATTTAAAATTTGCGACAGTAAGAAATTATCTTTTGAATATTTTACTATAGAAAAGGCAATCCCTGGCGCAATTACAATTTGCGACAGTAAAAAATTATTTTTTGAATAATTTACTATAGAAAAGGCAATCCCTGGCGTAATTAAAATTTGCGACAGTTGGAAATTATTTTTTGAATAATTTACTATAGAAAAGGCAATCCCTGGCGTAATTAAAATTTGCGACAGTATAAAATTATTTTTTGAATAATTTACTATAGAAAAGGCAATCCCTGGCGCACTTAAAATTTGCGACAGTATAAAATTATTTTTTGAATAATTTACTATAGAAAAAGCAATCCCTGGCGTATTTAAAATTTGCGACAGTAAGAAATTATCTTTTGAATAATTTACTATAGAAAAGGCAATCCCTGGCGCAATTACAATTTGCGACAGTAAAAAATTATTTTTTGAATAATTTACTATAGAAAAGGCAATCCCTGGCGTAATTAAAATTTGCGACAGTTGGAAATTATTTTTTGAATAATTTACTATAGAAAAGGCAATCCCTGGCGTAATTAAAATTTGCGACAGTATAAAATAATTTTTTGAATAATTTACTATAGAAAAGGCAATCCCTGGCGTAATTAAAATTTGCGACAGTAAAAAATTATTTTTTGCATAATTTACTATAGAAAAGGTAATCCCTGGCGTAATTAAAATTTGCGACAGTTGAAAATTATCTTTTGAATAATTTACTATAGAGAAGGCAATCCCTGGCGTAATTAAAATTTGCGACAGTTGAAAATTATTTTTTGAATAATTTACTATAGAAAAGGCAATCCCTGGCGTAATTAAAATTTGCGACAGTTGAAAATTATTTTTTGAATAATTTACTATAGAAAAGGCAATCCCTGGCGTATTTAAAATTTGCGACAGTATAAAATTATTTTTTGAATAATTTACTATAGAAAAGGCAATCCCTGGCATAATTAAAATTTGCGACAGTATAAAATAATTTTTTGAATAATTTACTATAGAAAAGGCAATCCCTGGCGTAATTAAAATTTGCGACAGTAAAAAATTATTTTTTGCATAATTTACTATAGAAAAGGCAATCCCTGGCGTAATTAAAATTTGCGACAGTTGAAAATTATCTTTTGAATAATTTACTATAGAGAAGGCAATCCCTGGCGTAATTAAAATTTGCGACAGTTGAAAATTATTTTTAGAATAATTTACTATAGAAAAGGCAATCCCTGGCGTAATTAAAATTTGCGACAGTTGAAAATTATCTTTTGAATAATTTACTATAGAGAAGGCAATCCCTGGCGTAATTAAAATTTGCGACAGTTGAAAATTATTTTTTGAATAATTTACTATAGAAAAGGCAATCCCTGGCGTAATTAAAATTTGCGACAGTTGAAAATTATTTTTTGAATAATTTACTATAGAAAAGGCAATCCCTGGCGTATTTAAAATTTGCGACAGTAAGAAATTATCTTTTGAATAATTTACAATAGAAAAGGCAATCCCTGGCGCAATTACAATTTGCGACAGTAAAAAATTATTTTTTGAATAATTTACTATAGAAAAGGCAATCCCTGGCGTAATTAAAATTTGCGACAGTTGAAAATTATCTTTTGAATAATTTACTATAGAGAAGGCAATCCCTGGCGTAATTAAAATTTGCGACAGTTGAAAATTATTTTTTGAATAATTTACTATAGAAAAGGCAATCCCTGGCGGATTTGAAATTTGCCACAGTAAAAAATTATTTTTTGAATAATTTACTATAGAAAAGGCAATCCCTGGCGTAATTAAAATTTGCGACAGTAGAAAATTATTTTTTGAAAAGTTTACTATAGAAAAGGCAATCCCTGGCGTAATTAAAATTTGCGACAGTAAAAAATTATTTTTTGAATAATTTACTATAGAAAAGGCAATCCCTGGCGCACTTAAAATTTGCGACAGTAAAAAATTATTTTTTGCAATATTTACTATAGAAAAGGCAATCCCTGGCGTAATTAAAATTTGCGACAGTATAAAATTATTTTTTGAATAATTTACTATAGAAAAGGCAATCCCTGGCGCACTTAAAATTTGCGACAGTATAAAATTATTTTTTGAATAATTTACTATAGAAAAGGCAATCCCTGGCGTAATTAAAATTTGCGACAGTAAGAAATTATTTTTTGAATAATTTACTATAGAAAAGGCAATCCCTGGGGTATTTAAAATTTGCGGCAGTAAGAAATTATTTTTTGAATAATTTACTATAGAAAAGGCAATCCCTGGCGTATTTAAAATTTGCGACAGTAAAAAATTAATTTGTGAGAAATTTACTATAGAAAAGGCAATCCCTGGGATATTTAAAATTTGCGACAGTAAAAAATTATTTTTTTGCAAAATTTACTATAGAAAAGGCAATCCCTGGGGTATTTAAAATTTGCGACAGTAAAAAATTATTTCTTGAATAATTTACTATAGAAAAGGCAATCCCTGGCGTATTTAAAATTTGCGACAGTAGACAATTATTTTTTGAATAATTTACTATAGAAAATGCAATCCCTGGCGTATTTAAAATTTGCGACAGTAAGAAATTAATTTGTGAGAAATTTACTATAGAAAAGGCAATCCCTGGGGTATTTAAAATTTGCGACAGTAAAAAATTATTTCTTGAATAATTTACTATAGAAAAGGCAATCCCTGGCGTAATTAAAATTTGCGACAGTTGAAAACTATTTTTTGAACAATTTACTATAGAAAAGGCAATCCCTGGCGTAATTAAAATTTGCGACAGTAGAAAATTATTTTTTGCAAAATTTACTATAGAAAAGGCAATCCCTGGCGTAATTAAAATTTTCGACAGTAAAAAAATAATATTTTGAAAAATTTACTGTAGAAAAGGCAATCCCTGGCGCAATTAAAATTTGCGATAGTAAAAAATTATTTTTTGAATAATTTACTATAGAAAAGTCAATCCCTGGCGCAATTAAAATTTGCGACAGTAGAAAATTATTTTTTGAATAATTTACTATAGAAAAGGCAATCCCTGGCGTAATTAAAATTTGCGACAGTAGAAAATTATTTTTTGAATAATTTACTATAGAAAAGGCAATCCCTGGCGTATTTAAAATTTGCGACAGTAGAAAATTATTTTTTGAATAATTTACTATAGAAAAGGCAATCCCTGGCGTAATTAAAATTTGCGACAGTATAAAATTATATTTTGAATAATTTACTATAGAAAAGGCAATCCCTGGCGTATTTAAAATTTGCGACAGTAAGAAATTATTTTTTGAATAATTTACTATAGAAAAGGCAATCCCTGGCGCAATTACAATTTGCGACAGTAAAAAATTATTTTTTGAATAATTTACTATAGAAAAGGCAATCCCTGGCGTAATTAAAATTTGCGACAGTATAAAATTATTTTTTGAATAATTTACTATAGAAAAGGCAATCCCTGGCGCACTTAAAATTTGCGACAGTATAAAATTATTTTTTGAATAATTTACTATAGAAAGGCAATCCCTGGCGTATTTAAAATTTGCGACAGTAAGAAATTATTTTTTGAATAATTTACTATAGAAAAGGCAATCCCTGGCGCAATTACAATTTGCGGCAGTAAAAAATTATTTTTTGAATAATTTACAATAGAAAAGGCAATCCCTGGCGTAATTAAAATTTGCGACAGTTGAAAATTATTTTTTGAATAATTTACTATAGAAAAGGCAATCCCTGGCGTAATTAAAATTTGCGACAGTATAAAATTATTTTTTGAATAATTTACTATAGAAAAGGCAATCCCTGGCGCACTTAAAATTTGCGACAGTATAAAATTATTTTTTGAATAATTTACTATAGAAAAGGCAATCCCTGGCGTATTTAAAATTTGCGACAGTAAGAAATTATCTTTTGAATATTTTACTATAGAAAAGGCAATCCCTGGCGCAATTACAATTTGCGACAGTAAAAAATTATTTTTTGAATAATTTACTATAGAAAAGGCAATCCCTGGCGTAATTAAAATTTGCGACAGTTGGAAATTATTTTTTGAATAATTTACTATAGAAAAGGCAATCCCTGGCGTAATTAAAATTTGCGACAGTATAAAATAATTTTTTGAATAATTTACTATAGAAAAGGCAATCCCTGGCGTAATTAAAATTTGCGACAGTAAAAAATTATTTTTTGCATAATTTACTATAGAAAAGGCAATCCCTGGCGTAATTAAAATTTGCGACAGTTGAAAATTATCTTTTGAATAATTTACTATAGAGAAGGCAATCCCTGGCGTAATTAAAATTTGCGACAGTTGAAAATTATTTTTTGAATAATTTACTATAGAAAAGGCAATCCCTGGCGTAATTAAAATTTGCGACAGTTGAAAATTATCTTTTGAATAATTTACTATAGAGAAGGCAATCCCTGGCGTAATTAAAATTTGCGACAGTTGAAAATTATTTTTTGAATAATTTACTATAGAAAAGGCAATACCTGGCGTAATTAAAATTTGCGACAGTTGAAAATTATTTTTTGAATAATTTACTATAGAAAAGCAATCCCTGGCGTATTTAAAATTTCCGACAGTAAGAAATTATCTTTTGAATAATTTACTATAGAAAAGGCAATCCCTGGCGCAATTACAATTTGCGACAGTAAAAAGTTATTTTTTGAATAATTTACTATAGAAAAGGCAATCCCTGGCGTAATTAAAATTTGCGACAGTTGAAAATTATCTTTTGAATAATTTACTATAGAGAAGGCAATCCCTGGCGTAATTAAAATTTGCGACAGTTGAAAATTATTTTTTGAATAATTTACTATAGAAAAGGCAATCCCTGGCGTATTTGAAATTTGCCACAGTAAAAAATTATTTTTTGAATAATTTACTATAGAAAAGGCAATCCCTGGCGTAATTAAAATTTGCGACAGTAGAAAATTATTTTTTGAAAAGTTTACTATAGAAAAGGCAATCCCTGGCGTAATTAAAATTTGCGACAGTAAAAAATTATTTTTTGAATAATTTACTATAGAAAAGGCAATCCCTGGCGCACTTAAAATTTGCGACAGTAAAAAATTAATTTGTGAGAAATTTACTATAGAAAAGCAATCCCTGGCGTAATTAAAACTTGCGGTAGTAAAAAATTATTTTTTGAATAATTTACTATAGAAAAGGCAATCCCTGGCGGATTTGAAATTTGCGACAGTAAAAAATTATTTTTTGAATAATTTGCTATAGAAAAGGCAATCCCTGGCGTAATTAAAATTTGCGACAGTAGAAAATTATTTTTTGAATAATTTACAATAGAAAAGGCAATCCCTGGCGTAATTAAAATTTGCGACAGTAGAAAATTATTTTTTGAATAATTTACTGTAGAAAAGGCAATCCCTGGCGTAATTAAAATTTGCGACAGTAGAAAATTATTTTTTGAATAATTTACTATAGAAAAGGCAATCCCTGGCGTATTTAAAATTTGCGACAGTAAAAAATTAATTTGTGAGAAATTTACTATAGAAAAGGCAATCCCTGGGATATTTAAAATTTGCGACAGTAAAAAATTATTTTTTTGCAAAATTTACTATAGAAAAGGCAATCCCTGACGTATTTAAAATTTGCGACAGTAAAAAATTATTTTTTGAATAATTTACTATAGAAATGGCAATCCCTGGCGCAATTAAAATTTGCGACAGTAGAAAGTTATTTTTTGAATAATTTACTATAGAAAAGGCAATCGCTGGCGCAATTACAATTTGCGACAGTTGAAAATTATTTTTTGAATAATTTACTATAGAAAAGGCAATCCCTGGCGCAATTAAAATTTGCGACAGTAAAACATTATTTTTTGCAAAATTTACTATAGAAAAGGCAATCCCTGCCGCACTTAAAATTTGCGACAGTAAAAAATTATTTTTTGAATAATTTACTATAGAAAAGGCAATCCCTGGCGTAATTAAAATTTGCGACAGTTGAAAATTATTTTTTGAATAATTTACTATAGAAAAGGCAATCCCTGGCGTAATTAAAATTTGCGACAGTAAAAAATTATTTTTTGAATAATTTACTATAGAAAAGGCAATCCCTGGCGTAATTAAAATTTGCACAGTTGAAAATTATTTTTTGAATAATTTACTATAGAAAAGGCAATCCCTGGCGTAATTAAAATTTGCGACAGTAGAAAATTATTTTTTGAATAATTTACTATAGAAAAGGCAATTCCTGGCGTTATTAAAATTTGCGACAGTATAAAATTATTTTTTGAATAATTTACTATAGAAAAGGCAATCCCTGGCGTAATTAAAATTTGCGACAGTAGAAAATTATTTTTTGAATAATTTACTATAGAAAAGGCAATCCCTGGCGTAATTAAAATTTGCGACAGTAGAAAATTATTTTTTGAATAATTTACTATAGAAAATGCAATCCCTGGCGTATTTAAAATTTGCGACAGTAAAAAATTAATTTGTGAGAAATTTACTATAGAAAAGGCAATCCCTGGGATATTTAAAATTTGCGACAGTAAAAAATTATTTTTTTGCAAAATTTACTATAGAAAAGGCAATCCCTGGCGTATTTAAAATTTGCGACAGTAAAAAATTATTTTTTGAATAATTTACTATAGAAAAGACAATCCCTGGCGTAATTAAAATTTGCGACAGTATAAAATTATTTTTTGAATAATTTACTATAGAAAAGGCAATCACTGGCGCAATTAAAATTTGCGACAGTAAAAAATTAGTTTTTGCAAAATTTACTATAGAAAAGGCAATCCCTGGCGTAATTAAAATTTGCGACAGTATAAAATTATTTTTTGAATAATTTACTATAGAAAAGGCAATCCCTGGCGCAATTAAAATTTGCGACAGTAAAAAATTATTTTTTGCAAAATTTACTATAGAAAAGGCAATCCCTGGCGTAATTAAAATTTGCGACAGTAGAAAATTATTTTTTGAATAATTTACTATAGAAAAGGCAATCCCTGGCGTAATTAAAATTTGCGACAGTATAAAATTATTTTTTGAATAATTTACTACAGAAAAGGCAATCCCTGGCGCAATTAAAATTTGCGACAGTAAAAAATTATTTTTTGAATAATTTACTATAGAAAAGGCAATCCCTGGCGTAATTAAAATTTGCGACAGTTGAAAATTATTTTTTGAATAATTTACTATAGAAAAGGCAATCCCTGGCGTAATTAAAATTTGCGACAGTTGAAAATTATTTTTTGAATAATTTACTATAGAAAAGGCAATCCCTGGCGTAATTAAAATTTGCGACAGTAGAAAATTATTTTTTGAATAATTTACTGTAGAAAAGGCAATCCCTGGCGCAATTAAAATTTGCGACAGTAAAAAATTATTTTTTGCAAAATTTACTATAGAAAAGGCAATCCCTGGCGCACTTAAAATTTGCGACAGTATAAAATTATTTTTTGAATAATTTACTATAGAAAAGGCAATCTCTGGCGTAATTAAATTTGCGACAGTATAAAATTATTTTTTGAATAATTTACTATAGAAAAGGCAATCCCTGGCGCACTTAAAATTTGCGACAGTATAAAATTATTTTTTGAATAATATACTATAGAAAAGGCAATCCCTGGCGCACTTAAAATTTGCGACAGTAGAAAATTATTTTTTGAATAATTTACTATAGAAAAGGCAATCTCTGGCGTAATTAAATTTGCGACAGTATAAAATTATTTTTTGAATAATTTACTATAGAAAAGGCAATCCCTGGCGCACTTAAAATTTGCGACAGTAGAAAATTATTTTTTGAATAATTTACTGTAGAAAAGGCAATCCCTGGCGTAATTAAAATTTGCGACAGTAAAAAATTATTTTTTGAATAATTTACTATAGAAAAGGCAATCCCTGGCGTATTTAAAATTTGCGGCAGTAAGAAATTATTTTTTGAATAATTTACTATAGAAAAGGCAATCCCTGGCGTATTTAAAATTTGCGACAGTAAAAAATTAATTTGTGAGAAATTTACTATAGAACAGGCAATCCCTGGGATATTTAAAATTTGCGACAGTAAAAAATTATTTTTTTGCAAAATTTACTATAGAAAAGGCAATCCCTGGCGTATTTAAAATTTGCGACAGTAAAAAAGTATTTCTTGAATAATTTACTATAGAAAAGGCAATCCCTGGCGTAATTAAAATTTGCGACAGTAGAAAATTATTTTTTGAATAATTTACTATAGAAAAGGCAATCCCTGGCGTATTTAAAATTTGCGACAGTAAGAAATTAATTTGTGAGAAATTTACTATAGAAAAGGCAATCCCTGGGATATTTAAAATTTGCGACAGTAAAAAATTATTTTTTGAATAATTTACTTTAGAAAAGGCAATCCCTGGCGCAATTACAATTTGCGACAGTAAAAAATTATTTTTTGAATAATTTACTATAGAAAAGGCAATCCCTGGCGTAATTAAAATTTGCGACAGTTGAAAATTATTTTTTGAATAATTTACTATAGAAAAGGCAATCCCTGGCGTAATTAAAATTTGCGACAGTAAAAAATTATTTTTTGAATAATTTACTATAGAAAAGACAATCCCTGGCGTAATTAAAATTTGCGACAGTATAAAATTATTTTTTGAATAATTTACTATAGAAAAGGCAATCCCTGGCGCAATTAAAATTTGCGACAGTAAAAAATTATTTTTTGCAAAATTTACTATAGAAAAGGCAATCCCTGGCGTAATTAAAATTTGCGACAGTAAAAAATTATTTTTTGAATAATTTACTATAGAAAAGGCAATCCCTGGCGCATTTACAATTTGCGACAGTTGAAAATTATTTTTTGTATAATTTACTATAGAAAAGGCAATCCCTGGCGCAATTAAAATTTGCGACAGTAAAAAATAATTTTTTGCGAAATTTACTATAGAAAAGGCAATCCCTGGCGCACTTAAAATTTGCGACAGTAAAAAATTATTTTTTGAATAATTTAGTATAGAAAAGGCAATCCCTGGCGTAATTAAAATTTGCGACAGTAAAAAACTATTTTTTGAATAATTTACTTTAGAAAAGGCAATCCCTGGCGCAATTACAATTTGCGACAGTAAAAAATTATTTTTTGAATAATTTACTATAGAAAAGGCAATCCCTGGCGTAATTAAAATTTGCGACAGTTGAAAATTATTTTTTGAATAATTTACTATAGAAAAGGCAATCCCTGGCATAATTAAAATTTGCGACAGTAAAAAATTAATTTTTGAATAATTTACTATAGAAAAGACAATCCCTGGCGTAATTAAAATTTGCGACAGTAGAAAATTATTTTTTGATAATTTACTATAGAAAAGGCAATCCCTGGCGTAATTAAAATTTCCGACAGTTGAAAATTATTTTTTGAATAATTTACTATAGAAAAGGCAATCCCAGGCGTAATTAAAATTTGCGACAGTAGAAAATTATTTTTTGAATAATTTACTATAGAAAAGGCAATCCCTGGCGTAATTAAAATTTGCGACAGTAGAAAATTATTTTTTGAATAATTTACTATAGAAAAGGCAATCCCTGGCGTAATTAAAATTTGCGACAGTAGAAAATTATTTTTTGAATAATTTACTATAGAAAAGGCAATCCCTGGCGTAATTAAAATTTGCGACAGTTGAAAATTATTTTTTGAATAATTTACTATAGAAAAGGCAATCCCAGGCGTAATTAAAATTTGCGACAGTAGAAAATTATTTTTTGAATAATTTACTATAGAAAAGGCAATCCCTGGCGTAATTAAAATTTGCGACAGTTGAAAATTATTTTTTGAATAATTTACTATAGAAAAGGCAATCCCTGGCGTAATTAAAATTTGCGACAGTAGAAAATTATTTTTTGAATAATTTACTATAGAAAAGGCAATCCCAGGCGTAATTAAAATTTGCGACAGTAGAAAATTATTTTTTGAATAATTTACTATAGAAAAGGCAATCCCTGGCGCACTTAAGATTTGCGACAGTAAAAAATTATTTTTTGAATAATTTACTATAGAAAAGGCAATCCCTGGCGTAATTAAAATTTGCGACAGTAAAAAATTATTTTTTGCAAAATTTACTATAGAAAAGGCAATCCCTGGCGTATTTAAAATTTGCGACAGTAAAAAAGTATTTCTTGCAAAATTTACTATAGAAAAGGCAATCCCTGGCGTAATTAAAATTTGCGACAGTAGAAAATTATTTTTTGAATAATTTACTATAGAAAAGGCAATCCCTGGCGTATTTAAAATTTGCGACAGTAAAAAATAATTTTTTGAATAATTTACTATAGAAAAGGCAATCCCTGGCGTAATTAAATTTTGCGACAGTAGAAAATTATTTTTTGAATAATTTACTATAGAAAAGGCAATCCCTGGCGTAACTAAAATTTTCGACAGTAAAAAATTAATATTTTGAATAATTTACTATAGAAAAGGCAATCCCTGGGGTAATTAAAATTTGCGACAGTAGAAAATTATTTTTTGAATAATTTACTATAGAAAAGGCAATCCCTGGCGTATTTAAAATTTGCGACAGTATAAAATTATTTTTTGAATAATTTACTATAGAAAAGGCAATCCCTGGCGTAATTAAAATTTGCGACAGTAGAAAATTATTTTTTGAAAAGTTTACTATAGGAAAGGCAATCCCTGGCGCAATTAAAATTTGCGACAGTAAAAAATTATTTTTTGCAAAATTTACTGTAGAAAAGGCAATCCCTGGCGTAATTAAAATTTGCGACAGTTGAAAATTATTTTTTGAATAATTTACTATAGAAAAGGCAATCCCTGGCGTAATTAAAATTTGCGACAGTAGAAAATTATTTTTTGAATAATTTACTGTAGAAAAGGCAATCCCTGGCGCAATTAAAATTTGCGACAGTAAAAAATTATTTTTTGCAAAATTTACTATAGAAAAGGCAATCCCTGGCGCACTTAAAATTTGCGACAGTATAAAATTATTTTTTGAGTAATTTACTATAGAAAAGGCAATCTCTGGCGTAATTAAATTTGCGACAGTATAAAATTATTTTTTGAATAATTTACTATAGAAAAGGCAATCCCTGGCGCACTTAAAATTTGCGACAGTATAAAATTATTTTTTGAATAATTTACTATAGAAAAGGCAATCCCTGGCGTAATTAAAATTTGCGACAGTAAAAAATTATTTTTTGAATAATTTACTATAGAAAAGGCAATCCCTGGCGTATTTAAAATTTGCGGCAGTAAGAAATTATTTTTTGAATAATTTACTATAGAAAAGGCAATCCCTGGCGTATTTAAAATTTGCGACAGTAAAAAATTAATTTGTGAGAAATTTATTATAGAAAAGGCAATCCCTGGGATATTTAAAATTTGCGACAGTAAAAAATTATTTTTTTGCAAAATTTACTATAGAAAAGGCAATCCCTGGTGTATTTAAAATTTGCGACAGTAAAAAAGTATTTCTTGAATAATTTACTATAGAAAAGGCAATCCCTGGCGTAATTAAAATTTGCGACAGTAGAAAATTATTTTTTGAATAATTTACTATAGAAAAGGCAATCCCTGGCGTATTTAAAATTTGAGACAGTAAGAAATTAATTTGTGAGAAATTTACTATAGAAAAGGCAATCCCTGGGATATTTAAAATTTGCGACAGTAAAAAATTATTTTTTGAATAATTTACTTTAGAAAAGGCAATCCCTGGCGCAATTACAATTTGCGACAGTAAAAAATTATTTTTTGAATAATTTACTATAGAAAAGGCAATCCCTGGCGTAATTAAAATTTGCGACAGTTGAAAATTATTTTTTGAATAATTTACTATAGAAAAGGCAATCCCTGGCGTAATTAAAATTTGCGACAGTAAAAAATTATTTTTTGAATAATTTACTATAGAAAAGACAATCCCTGGCGTAATTAAAATTTGCGACAGTATAAAATTATTTTTTGAATAATTTGCTATAGAAAAGGCAATCCCTGGCGCAATTAAAATTTGCGACAGTACAAAATTATTTTTTGCAAAATTTACTATAGAAAAGGCAATCCCTGGCGTAATTAAAATTTGCGACAGTAAAAAACTATTTTTTGAATAATTTACTATAGAAAAGGCAATCCCTGGCGCATTTACAATTTGCGACAGTTGAAAATTATTTTTTGAATAATTTACTATAGAAAAGGCAATCCCTGGCGCAATTAAAATTTGCGACAGTAAAAAATAATTTTTTGCAAAATTTACTATAGAAAAGGCAATCCCTGGCGCACTTAAAATTTGCGACAGTAAAAAATTATTTTTTGAATAATTTAGTATAGAAAAGGCAATCCCTGGCGTAATTAAAATTTGCGACAATAGAAAATTATTTTTTGAATAATTTACTGTTGAAAAGGCAATCCCTGGCGCACTTAAAATTTGCGACAGTAAAAAATTATTTTTTGAATAATTTACTATAGAAAAGGCAATCCCTGGCGTAATTAAAATTTGCGACAGTTGAAAATTATTTTTTGAATAATTTACTATAGAAAAGGCAATCCCTGGCGTAATTAAAATTTGCGACAGTAGAAAATTATTTTTTGAATAATTTACTATAGAAAAGGCAATCCCTGGCGTAATTAAAATTTGCGACAGTTGAAAATTATTTTTTGAATAATTTACTATAGAAAAGGCAATCCCTGGCGTAATTAAAATTTGCGACAGTAGAAAATTATTTTTTGAATAATTTACTATAGAAAAGGCAATCCCTGGCGTAATTAAAATTTGCGACAGTAGAAAATTATTTTTTGAATAATTTACTATAGAAAAGGCAATCCCTGGGATATTTAAAATTTGCGACAGTAAAAAATTAATATGTGAGAAATTTACTATACAAAAGGCAATCCCTGGCGTATTTAAAATTTGCGACAGTAAAAAATTATTTTTTGAATAATTTACTATAGAAAAGGCAATCCCTGGCGCACTTAAAATTTGCGACAGTAAAAAATTATTTTTTGAATAATTTACTATAGAAAAGGCAATCCCTGGCGTAATTAAAATTTGCGACAGTAAAAAATTATTTTTTGCAAAATTTACTATAGAAAAGGCAATCCCTGGCGTATTTAAAATTTGCGACAGTAAAAAAGTATTTCTTGCAAAATTTACTATAGAAAAGGCAATCCCTGGCGTAATTAAAATTTGCGACAGTAGAAAATTATTTTTTGAATAATTTACTATAGAAAAGGCAATCCCTGGCGTATTTAAAATTTGCGTCAGTAAAAAATTATTTTTTGAATAATTTACTATAGAAAAGGCAATCCCTGGCGTAATTAAATTTTGCGACAGTAGAAAATTATTTTTTGAATAATTTACTATAGAAAAGGCAATCCCTGGCGTAACTAAAATTTTCGACAGTAAAAAATTAATATTTTGAATAATTTACTACAGAAAAGGCAATCCCTGGCGTAATTAAAATTTGCGACAGTAGAAAATTATTTTTTGAATAATTTACTATAGAAAAGGCAATCCCTGGCGTATTTAAAATTTGCGACAGTATAAAATTATTTTTTGAATAATTTACTATAGAAAAGGCAATCCCTGGCGTAATTAAAATTTGCGACAGTAGAAAATTATTTTTTGAAAAGTTTACTATAGAAAAGGCAATCCCTGGCGCAATTAAAATTTGCGACAGTAAAAAATTATTTTTTGCAAAATTTACTGTAGAAAAGGCAATCCCTGGCGCAATTAAAACTTGCGATAGCAAAAAAATTATTTTTTGAATAATTTACTATAGAAAAGGCAATCCCTGGCGTATTTAAAATTTGCGACAGTAAAAAATTATTTTTTGAATAATTTACTATAGAAAAGGCAATCCCTGGCGCAATTAAAATTTGCGACAGTAGAAAATTATTTTTTGAATAATTTACTATAGAAAAGGCAATCCCTGGCGCACTTAAAATTTGCGACAGTATAAAATTATTTTTTGAATAATTTACTATAGAAAAGGCAATCCCTGGCGCAATTACAATTTGCGACAGTTGAAAATTATTTTTTGAATAATTTACTATAGAAAAGGCAATCCCTGGCGCAATTAAAATTTGCGACAGTAAAAATTTTTTTTTTGCAAAATTTACAATAGAAAAGGCAATCCCTGGCGCACTTAAAATTTGCGACAGTAAAAAATTATTTTTTGAATAATTTACTATATAAAAGGCAATCCCTGGCGTAATTAAAATTTGCGACAGTTGAAAATTATTTTTTGAATAATTTACTATAGAAAAGGCAATCCCTGGCGTAATTAAAATTTGCGACAGTAAAAAATTATTTTTTGAATAATTTACTAGAGAAAAGGCAATCCCTGGCGTAATTAAAATTTGCGACAGTTGAAAATTATTTTTTGAATAATTTACTATAGAAAAGGCAATCCCTGGCGTAATTAAAATTTGCGACAGTAGAAAATTATTTTTTGAATAATTTACTATAGAAAAGGCAATCTCTGGCGTAATTAAAATTTGCGACAGTATAAAATTATTTTTTGAATAATTTACTATAGATAAGGCAATCCCTGGCGTAATTAAAATTTGCGAGAGTAGAAAATTATTTTTTGAATAATTTACTATAGAAAAGGCAATCCCTGGCGTAATTAAAATTTTCGACAGTAAAAAATTAATATTTTGAATAATTTACTATAGAAAAGGCAATCCCTGGCGTAATTAAAATTTGCGACAGTAGAAAATTATTTTTTGAATAATTTACTATAGAAAAGGCAATCCCTGGCGTAATTAAAATTTGCGACAGTAGAAAATTATTTTTTGAATAATTTACTATAGAAAAGGCAATCCCTGGCTTAATTAAAATTTTCGACAGTAAAAAATTAATATTTTGAATAATTTACTATAGAAAAGGCAATCCCTGGCGCACTTAAAATTTGCGACAGGATAAAATTATTTTTTGAATAATTTACTATAGAAAAGGCAATCACTGGCGCAATTAAAATTTGCGACAGTTGAAAATTATTTTTGAATAATTTACTATAGAAAAGGCAATCCCTGGCGCAATTAAAATTTGCGACAGTAAAAAATTTTTTTTTGCAAAATTTACAATAGAAAAGGCAATCCCTAGCGCACTTAAAATTTGCGACAGTAAAAAATTATTTTTTGAATAATTTACTATAGAAAAGGCAATCCCTGGCGTAATTAAAATTTGCGACAGTTGAAAATTATTTTTTGAATAATTTACTATAGAAAAGGCAATCCCTGGCGTAATAAAAATTTGCGACAGTAGAAAATTATTTTTTGAATAATTTACTATTGAAAAGGCAATCCCTGGCGCAATTAAAATTTGCGACAGTAGAAAATTATTTTTTGAATGATTTACTATAGAAAAGGCAATCCCTGGCGTAATTAAAATTTGCGAAAGTTGAAAATTATTTTTTGAATTATTTACTATAGAAAAGGCAATCCCTGGCGTAATTAAAATTTGCGACAGTAAAAAATTATTTTTTGAATAATTTACTATAGAAAAGGCAATCCCTGGCGATATTAAAATTTGCGACAATTGAAAATTATTTTTTGAATAATTTACTATAGAAAAGGCAATCCCTGGCGTAATTAAATTTGCGACAGTAGAAAATTATTTTTTGAATAATTTACTATAGAAAAGGCAATCCCTGGCGTAATTAAAATTTGCGACAGTATAAAATTATTTTTTGAATAATTTACTATAGATAAGCAAATCCCTGGCGTAATTAAAATTTGCGACAGTAGAAAATTATTTTTTGAATAATTTACTATAGAAAAGGAAATCCCTGGCGTAATTAAAATTTGCGACAGTAGAAAATTATTTTTTGAATAATTTACTATAGAAAAGGCAATCCCTGGTGTATTTAAAATTTGCGACAGTAAAAAATTAATATGTGAGAAATTTACTATAGAAAAGGCTACCCCGGGGATATTTAAAATTTGCGACATTAAAAAATTATTTTTTGAATAATTTACTATAGAAAAGGCAATCCCTGGCGCACTTAAAATTTGCGACAGTAAAAAATTATTTTTTGAATAATTTACTATAGAAAAGGCAATCCCTGGCGTAATTAAAATTTGCGACAGTTGAAAATTATTTTTTGAATAATTTACTATAGAAAAGGCAATCCCTGGCGTAATTAAAATTTGCGACAGTATAAAATTATTTTTTGAATAATTTACTATAGATAAGGCAATCCCTGGCGTAATTAAAATTTGCGACAGTAGAAAATTATTTTTTGAATAATTTACTATAGAAAAGGCAATCCCTGGCGTAATTAAAATTTGAGACAGTAGAAAATTATTTTTTGAATAATTTACTATAGAAAAGGCAATCCCTGGTGTATTTAAAATTTGCGACAGTAAAAAATTAATATGTGAGAAATTTACTATAGAAAAGGCAATCCCTGGCGTATTTAAAATTTGCGACAGTAAAAAACTATTTTTTGAATAATTTACTATAGAAAATGCAATCCCTGGCGCACTTAAAATTTTCGACAGTAAAAAATTATTTTTTGAATAATTTACTATAGAAAAGGCAATCCCTGGCGTAATTAAAATTTGCGACAGTAAAAAATTATTTTTTGCAAAATTTACTATAGAAAGGGCAATCCCTGGCGTATTTAAAATTTCCGACAGTATAAAATTATTTTTTGAATAATTTACTATAGAAAAGGCAATCCCTGGCGTAATTAAAATTTGCGACAGTAGAAAATTATTTTTTGAATAATTTACTATAGAAAAGGCAATCCCTGGCGTATTTAAAATTTGCGACAGTAAAAAATTATTTTTTGAATAATTTACTATACAAAAGGCAATCCCTGGCGTAATTAAATTTTGCGACAGTAGAAAATTATTTTTTGAATAATTTACTATAGAAAAGGCAATCCCTGGCGTAACTAAAATTTTCGACAGTAAAAAATTAATATTTTGAATAATTTACTATAGAAAAGGCAATCCCTGGCGTAATTAAAATTTGCGACAGTAGAAAATTATTTTTTGAATAATTTACTATAGAAAAGGCAATCCCTGGCGTAATTAAAATTTGCGACAGTAGAAAATTATTTTTTGAATAATTTACTATAGAAAAGGCAATCCCTGGCGTATTTAAAATTTGCGACAGTAAAAAATTATTTTTTGAATAATTTACTATACAAAAGGCAATCCCTGGCGTAATTAAATTTTGCGACAGTAGAAAATTATTTTTTGAATAATTTACTATAGAAAAGGCAATCCCTGGCGTAACTAAAATTTTCGACAGTAAAAAATTAATATTTTGAATAATTTACTATAGAAAAGGCAATTCCTGGCGAAATTAAAACTTGCGATAGCAAAAAAATTATTTTTTGAATAATTTACTATAGAAAAGGCAATCCCTGGCGTATTTAAAATTTGCGACAGTAAAAAATTATTTTTTGAATAATTTACTATAGAAAAGGCAATCCCTGGCGCAATTAAAATTTGCGACAGTAGAAAATTATTTTTTGAATAATTTACTATAGAAAAGGCAATCCCTGGCGCACTTAAAATTTGCGACAGTATAAAATTATTTTTTGAATAATTTACTATAGAAAAGGCAATCCCTGGCGCAATTAAAATTTGCGACAGTAAAAAATTTTTTTTTGCAAAATTTACAATAGAAAAGGCAATCCCTGGCGCACTTAAAATTTGCGACAGTAAAAAATTATTTTTTGAATAATTTACTATAGAAAAGGCAATCCCTGGCGTAATTAAAATTTGCGACAGTTGAAAATTATTTTTTGAATAATTTACTATAGAAAAGGCAATCCCTGGCGTAATTAAAATTTGCGACAGTAAAAAATTATTTTTTGAATAATTTACTATAGAAAAGGCAATCCCTGGCGTAATTAAAATTTGCGACAGTTGAAAATTATTTTTTGAATAATTTACTATAGAAAAGGCAATCCCTGGCGTAATTAAAATTTGCGACAGTATAAAATTATTTTTTGAATAATTTACTATAGATAAGCAAATCCCTGGCGTAATTAAAATTTGCGACAGTAGAAAATTATTTTTTGAATAATTTACTATAGAAAAGGAAATCCCTGGCGTAATTAAAATTTGCGACAGTAGAAAATTATTTTTGAATAATTTACTATAGAAAAGGCAATCCCTGGTGTATTTAAAATTTGCGACAGTAAAAAATTAATATGTGAGAAATTTACTATAGAAAAGGCTACCCCGGGGATATTTAAAATTTGCGACATTAAAAAATTATTTTTTGAATAATTTACTATAGAAAAGGCAATCCCTGGCGCACTTAAAATTTGCGACAGTAAAAAATTATTTTTTGAATAATTTACTATAGAAAAGGCAATCCCTGGCGTAATTAAAATTTGCGACAGTTGAAAATTATTTTTTGAATAATTTACTATAGAAAAGGCAATCCCTGGCGTAATTAAAATTTGCGACAGTATAAAATTATTTTTTGAATAATTTACTATAGATAAGGCAATCCCTGGCGTAATTAAAATTTGCGACAGTAGAAACTTATTTTTTGAATAATTTACTATAGAAAAGGCAATCCCTGGCGTAATTAAAATTTGAGACAGTAGAAAATTATTTTTTGAATAATTTACTATAGAAAAGGCAATCCCTGGTGTATTTAAAATTTGCGACAGTAAAAAATTAATATGTGAGAAATTTACTATAGAAAAGGCAATCCCTGGCGTATTTAAATTTGCGACAGTAAAAAATTATTTTTTGAATAATTTACTATAGAAAAGGCAATCCCTGGCGCACTTAAAATTTGCGACAGTAAAAAATTATTTTTTGAATAATTTACTATAGAAAAGGCAATCCCTGGCGTAATTAAAATTTGCGACAGTAAAAAATTATTTTTTGCAAAATTTACTATAGAAAGGGCAATCCCTGGCGTATTTAAAATTTCCGACAGTATAAAATTATTTTTTGAATAATTTACTATAGAAAAGGCAATCCCTGGCGTAATTAAAATTTGCGACAGTAGAAAATTATTTTTTGAATAATTTACTATAGAAAAGGCAATCCCTGGCGTATTTAAAATTTGCGACAGTAAAAAATTATTTTTTGAATAATTTACTATACAAAAGGCAATCCCTGGCGTAATTAAATTTTGCGACAGTAGAAAATTATTTTTTGAATAATTTACTATAGAAAAGGCAATCCCTGGCGTAACTAAAATTTTCGACAGTAAAAAATTAATATTTTGAATAATTTACTATAGAAAAGGCAATCCCTGGCGTAATTAAAATTTGCGACAGTAGAAAATTATTTTTTGAATAATTTACTATAGAAAAGGCAATCCCTGGCGTATTTAAAATTTGCGACAGTATAAAATTATTTTTTGAATAATTTACTATAGAAAAGGCAATCCCTGGCGTAATTAAAATTTGCGACAGTAGAAAATTATTTTTTGAAAAGTTTACTATAGAAAAGGCAATCCCTGGCGCAATTAAAATTTGCGACAGTAAAAAATTATTTTTTGCAAAATTTACTGTAGAAAAGGCAATCCCTGGCGAAATTAAAACTTGCGATAGCAAAAAAATTATTTTTTGAATAATTTACTATAGAAAAGGCAATCCCTGGCGTATTTAAAATTTGCGACAGTAAAAAATTATTTTTTGAATAATTTACTATAGAAAAGGCAATCCCTGGCGCAATTAAAATTTGCGACAGTAGAAAATTATTTTTTGAATAATTTACTATAGAAAAGGCAATCCCTGGCGCACTTAAAATTTGCGACAGTATAAAATTATTTTTTGAATAATTTACTATAGAAAAGGCAATCCCTGGCGCAATTACAATTTGCGACAGTTGAAAATTATTTTTTGAATAATTTACTATAGAAAAGGCAATCCCTGGCGCAATTAAAATTTGCGACAGTAAAAAATTTTTTTTTGCAAAATTTACAATAGAAAAGGCAATCCCTGGCGCACTTAAAATTTGTGACAGTAAAAAATTATTTTTTGAATAATTTACTATAGAAAAGGCAATCCCTGGCGTAATTAAAATTTGCGACAGTTGAAAATTATTTTTTGAATAATTTACTATAGAAAAGGCAATCCCTGGCGTAATTAAAATTTGCGACAGTAAAAAATTATTTTTTGAATAATTTACTATAGAAAAGGCAATCCCTGGCGTAATTAAAATTTGCGACAGTTGAAAATTATTTTTTGAATAATTTACTATAGAAAAGGCAATCCCTGGCGTAATTAAAATTTGCGACAGTAGAAAATTATTTTTTGAATAATTTACTATAGAAAAGGCAATCCCTGGCGTAATTAAAATTTGCGACAGTATAAAATTATTTTTTGAATAATTTACTATAGATAAGGCAATCCCTGGCGTAATTAAAATTTGCCACAGTAGAAAATTATTTTTGAATAATTTACTATAGAAAAGGCAATCCCTGGCGTAATTAAAATTTTCGACAGTAAAAAATTAATATTTTGAATAATTTACTATAGAAAAGGCAATCCCTGGCGTAATTAAAATTTGCGACAGTAGAAAATTATTTTTTGAATAATTTACTATAGAAAAGGCAATCCCTGGCGTATTTAAAATTTGCGACAGTATAAAATTATTTTTTGAATAATTTACTATAGAAAAGGCAATCCCTGGCGTAATTAAAATTTGCGACAGTAGAAAATTATTTTTTGAATAATTTACTATATAAAAGGCAATCCCTGGCGCAATTAAAATTTGCGACAGTAGAAAATTATTTTTTGAATAATTTACTATAGAAAAGGCAATCCCTGGCGCACTTAAAATTTGCGACAGTATAAAATTATTTTTTGAATAATTTACTATAGAAAAGGCAATCCCTGGCGTAATTAAAATTTGCGACAGTAGAAAATTATTTTTTGAATAATTTACTATAGAAAAGGCAATCCCTGGCGTATTTAAAATTTGCGACAGTATAAAATTATTTTTTGAATAATTTACTATAGAAAAGGCAATCCCTGGCGTAATTAAAATTTGCGACAGTAGAAAATTATTTTTTGAAAAGTTTACTATAGAAAAGACAAGCCCTGGCGCAATTAAAACTTGCGATAGTAAAAAATTTTTTTTGAATAATTTACTATAGAAAAGGCAATCGCTGGCGTATTTAAAATTTGCGACAGTAAAAAATTATTTTTTGAATAATTTACTATAGAAAAGGCAATCCCTGGCGCAATTAAAATTTGCGACAGTAGAAAATTATTTTTTGAATAATTTACTATAGAAAAGGCAATCCCTGGCGCACTTAAAATTTGCGACAGTATAAAATTATTTTTTGAATAATTTACTATAGAAAAGGCAATCCCTGGCGCAATTACAATTTGCGACAGTTGAAAATTATTTTTTGAATAATTTACTATAGAAAAGGAAATCCCTGGTGCACTTAAAATTTGCGACAGTATAAAATTATTTTTTGAATAATTTACTATAGAAAGGCAATCCCTGGCGTATTTAAAATTTGCGACAGTAAGAAATTATTTTTTGAATAATTTACTATAGAAAAGGCAATCCCTGGCGCAATTACAATTTGCGACAGTAAAAAATTGTTTTTTGAATAATTTACTATAGAAAAGGCAATCCCTGGCGTAATTAAAATTTGCGACAGTAGAAAATTATTTTTTGACTAATTTACTGTAGAAAAGGCAATCCCTGGCGCAATTAAAATTTGCGACAGTAAAAAATTATTTTTTGCAAAATTTACTATAGAAAAGGCAATCCCTGGCGCACTTAAAATTTGCGACAGTAATTGAATTGAATAATTTACTATAGAAAAGGCTACCCCGGGGATATTTAAAATTTGCGACATTAAAAAATTATTTTTTGAATAATTTACTATAGAAAAGGCAATCCCTGGCGCACTTAAAATTTGCGACAGTAAAAAATTATTTTTTGAATAATTTACTATAGAAAAGGCAATCCCTGGCGTAATTAAAATTTGCGACAGTTGAAAATTATTTTTTGAATAATTTACTATAGAAAAGGCAATCCCTGGCGTAATTAAAATTTGCGACAGTATAAAATTATTTTTTGAATAATTTACTATAGATAAGGCAATCCCTGGCGTAATTAAAATTTGCGACAGTAGAAAATTATTTTTTGAATAATTTACTATAGAAAAGGCAATCCCTGGATTAATTAAAATTTGAGAGAGTAGAAAATTATTTTTTGAATAATTTCCTATAGAAAAGGCAATCCCTGGTGTATTTAAAATTTGCGACAGTAAAAAATTAATATGTGAGAAATTTACTATAGAAAAGGCAATCCCTGGCGTATTTAAAATTTGCGACAGTAAAAAACTATTTTTTGAATAATTTACTATAGAAAATGCAATCCCTGGCGCACTTAAAATTTGCGACAGTAAAAAATTATTTTTTGAATAATTTACTATAGAAAAGGCAATCCCTGGCGTAATTAAAATTTGCGACAGTAAAAAATTATTTTTTGCAAAATTTACTATAGAAAGGGCAATCCCTGGCGTATTTAAAATTTCCGACAGTATAAAATTATTTTTTGAATAATTTACTATAGAAAAGGCAATCCCTGGCGTAATTAAAATTTGCGACAGTAGAAAATTATTTTTTGAATAATTTACTATAGAAAAGGCAATCCCTGGCGTATTTAAAATTTGCGACAGTAAAAAATTATTTTTGAATAATTTACTATACAAAAGGCAATCCCTGGCGTAATTAAATTTTGCGACAGTAGAAAATTATTTTTTGAATAATTTACTATAGAAAAGGCAATCCCTGGCGTAACTAAAATTTTCGACAGTAAAAATTAATTTTTTGAATAATTTACTATAGAAAAGGCAATCCCTGGCGTAATTAAAATTTGCGACAGTAGAAAATTATTTTTTGAATAATTTACTATAGAAAAGGCAATCCCTGGCGTAATTAAAATTTGCGACAGTAGAAAATTATTTTTTGAATAATTTACTATAGAAAAGGCAATCCCTGGCGTATTTAAAATTTGCGACAGTAAAAAATTATTTTTTGAATAATTTACTATACAAAAGGCAATCCCTGGCGTAATTAAATTTTGCGACAGTAGAAAATTATTTTTTGAATAATTTACTATAGAAAAGGCAATCCCTGGCGTAACTAAAATTTTCGACAGTAAAAAATTAATATTTTGAATAATTTACTATAGAAAAGGCAATCCCTGGCGAAATTAAAACTTGCGATAGCAAAAAAATTATTTTTTGAATAATTTACTATAGAAAAGGCAATCCCTGGCGTATTTAAAATTTGCGACAGTAAAAAATTATTTTTTGAATAATTTACTATAGAAAAGGCAATCCCTGGCGCAATTAAAATTTGCGACAGTAGAAAATTATTTTTTGAATAATTTACTATAGAAAAGGCAATCCCTGGCGCACTTAAAATTTGCGACAGTATAAAATTATTTTTTGAATAATTTACTATAGAAAAGGCAATCCCTGGCGCAATTACAATTTGCGACAGTTGAAAATTATTTTTTGAATAATTTACTATAGAAAAGGCAATCCCTGGCGCAATTAAAATTTGCGACAGTAAAAATTTTTTTTTTGCAAAATTTACAATAGAAAAGGCAATCCCTGGCGCACTTAAAATTTGCGACAGTAAAAAATTATTTTTTGAATAATTTACTATAGAAAAGGCAATCCCTGGCGTAATTAAAATTTGCGACAGTTGAAAATTATTTTTTGAATAATTTACTATAGAAAAGGCAATCCCTGGCGTAATTAAAATTTGCGACAGTAAAAAATTATTTTTTGAATAATTTACTATAGAAAAGGCAATCCCTGGCGTAATTAAAATTTGCGACAGTTGAAAATTATTTTTTGAATAATTTACTATAGAAAAGGCAATCCCTGGCGTAATTAAAATTTGCGACAGTATAAAATTATTTTTTGAATAATTTACTATAGATAAGCAAATCCCTGGCGTAATTAAAATTTGCGACAGTAGAAAATTATTTTTTGAATAATTTACTATAGAAAAGGAAATCCCTGGCGTAATTAAAATTTGCGACAGTAGAAAATTATTTTTTGAATAATTTACTATAGAAAAGGCAATCCCTGGTGTATTTAAAATTTGCGACAGTAAAAAATTAATATGTGAGAAATTTACTATAGAAAAGGCTACCCCGGGGATATTTAAAATTTGCGACATTAAAAAATTATTTTTTGAATAATTTACTATAGAAAAGGCAATCCCTGGCGCACTTAAAATTTGCGACAGTAAAAAATTATTTTTTGAATAATTTACTATAGAAAAGGCAATCCCTGGCGTAATTAAAATTTGCGACAGTTGAAAATTATTTTTTGAATAATTTACTATAGAAAAGGCAATCCCTGGCGTAATTAAAATTTGCGACAGTATAAAATTATTTTTTGAATAATTTACTATAGATAAGGCAATCCCTGGCGTAATTAAAATTTGCGACAGTAGAAAATTATTTTTTGAATAATTTACTATAGAAAAGGCAATCCCTGGCGTAATTAAAATTTGAGACAGTAGAAAATTATTTTTTGAATAATTTACTATAGAAAAGGCAATCCCTGGTGTATTTAAAATTTGCGACAGTAAAAAATTAATATGTGAGAAATTTACTATAGAAAAGGCAATCCCTGGCGTATTTAAAATTTGCGACAGTAAAAAATTATTTTTTGAATAATTTACTATAGAAAAGGCAATCCCTGGCGCACTTAAAATTTGCGACAGTAAAAAATTATTTTTTGAATAATTTACTATAGAAAAGGCAATCCCTGGCGTAATTAAAATTTGCGACAGTAAAAAATTATTTTTTGCAAAATTTACTATAGAAAGGGCAATCCCTGGCGTATTTAAAATTTCCGACAGTATAAAATTATTTTTTGAATAATTTACTATAGAAAAGGCAATCCCTGGCGTAATTAAAATTTGCGACAGTAGAAAATTATTTTTTGAATAATTTACTATAGAAAAGGCAATCCCTGGCGTATTTAAAATTTGCGACAGTAAAAAATTATTTTTTGAATAATTTACTATACAAAAGGCAATCCCTGGCGTAATTAAATTTTGCGACAGTAGAAAATTATTTTTTGAATAATTTACTATAGAAAAGGCAATCCCTGGCGTAACTAAAATTTTCGACAGTAAAAAATTAATATTTTGAATAATTTACTATAGAAAAGGCAATCCCTGGCGTAATTAAAATTTGCGACAGTAGAAAATTATTTTTTGAATAATTTACTATAGAAAAGGCAATCCCTGGCGTATTTAAAATTTGCGACAGTATAAAATTATTTTTTGAATAATTTACTATAGAAAAGGCAATCCCTGGCGTAATTAAAATTTGCGACAGTAGAAAATTATTTTTTGAAAAGTTTACTATAGAAAAGGCAATCCCTGGCGCAATTAAAATTTGCGACAGTAAAAAATTATTTTTTGCAAAATTTACTGTAGAAAAGGCAATCCCTGGCGAAATTAAAACTTGCGATAGCAAAAAAATTATTTTTTGAATAATTTACTATAGAAAAGGCAATCCCTGGCGTATTTAAAATTTGCGACAGTAAAAAATTATTTTTTGAATAATTTACTATAGAAAAGGCAATCCTGGCGCAATTAAAATTTGCGACAGTAGAAAATTATTTTTTGAATAATTTACTATAGAAAAGGCAATCCCTGGCGCACTTAAAATTTGCGACAGTATAAAATTATTTTTTGAATAATTTACTATAGAAAAGGCAATCCCTGGCGCAATTACAATTTGCGACAGTTGAAAATTATTTTTTGAATAATTTACTATAGAAAAGGCAATCCCTGGCGCAATTAAAATTTGCGACAGTAAAAAATTTTTTTTTGCAAAATTTACAATAGAAAAGGCAATCCCTGGCGCACTTAAAATTTGTGACAGTAAAAAATTATTTTTTGAATAATTTACTATAGAAAAGGCAATCCCTGGCGTAATTAAAATTTGCGACAGTTGAAAATTATTTTTTGAATAATTTACTATAGAAAAGGCAATCCCTGGCGTAATTAAAATTTGCGACAGTAAAAAATTATTTTTTGAATAATTTACTATAGAAAAGGCAATCCCTGGCGTAATTAAAATTTGCGACAGTTGAAAATTATTTTTTGAATAATTTACTATAGAAAAGGCAATCCCTGGCGTAATTAAAATTTGCGACAGTAGAAAATTATTTTTGAATAATTTACTATAGAAAAGGCAATCCCTGGCGTAATTAAAATTTGCGACAGTAGAAAATTATTTTTTGAATAATTTACTATAGAAAAGGCAATCCCTGCGTATTTAAAATTTGCGACAGTATAAAATTATTTTTTGAATAATTTACTATAGAAAAGGCAATCCCTGGCGTAATTAAAATTTGCGACAGTAGAAAATTATTTTTTGAATAATTTACTATATAAAAGGCAATCCCTGGCGCAATTAAAATTTGCGACAGTAGAAAATTATTTTTTGAATAATTTACTATAGAAAAGGCAATCCCTGGCGCACTTAAAATTTGCGACAGTATAAAATTATTTTTTGAATAATTTACTGTAGAAAAGGCAATCCCTGGCGTAATTAAAATTTGCGACAGTAGAAAATTATTTTTTGAATAATTTACTATAGAAAAGGCAATCCCTGGCGTATTTAAAATTTGCGACAGTATAAAATTATTTTTTGAATAATTTACTATAGAAAAGGCAATCCCTGGCGTAATTAAAATTTGCGACAGTAGAAAATTATTTTTTGAAAAGTTTACTATAGAAAAGACAAGCCCTGGCGCAATTAAAACTTGCGATAGTAAAAAATTTTTTTTTGAATAATTTACTATAGAAAAGGCAATCGCTGGCGTATTTAAAATTTGCGACAGTAAAAAATTATTTTTTGAATAATTTACTATAGAAAAGGCAATCCCTGGCGCAATTAAAATTTGCGACAGTAGAAAATTATTTTTTGAATAATTTACTATAGAAAAGGCAATCCCTGGCGCACTTAAAATTTGCGACAGTATAAAATTATTTTTTGAATAATTTACTATAGAAAAGGCAATCCCTGGCGCAATTACAATTTGCGACAGTTGAAAATTATTTTTTGAATAATTTACTATAGAAAAGGAAATCCCTGGTGCACTTAAAATTTGCGACAGTATAAAATTATTTTTTGAATAATTTACTATAGAAAGGCAATCCCTGGCGTATTTAAAATTTGCGACAGTAAGAAATTATTTTTTGAATAATTTACTATAGAAAAGGCAATCCCTGGCGCAATTACAATTTGCGACAGTAAAAAATTGTTTTTTGAATAATTTACTATAGAAAAGGCAATCCCTGGCGTAATTAAAATTTGCGACAGTAGAAAATTATTTTTTGACTAATTTACTGTAGAAAAGGCAATCCCTGGCGCAATTAAAATTTGCGACAGTAAAAAATTATTTTTTGCAAAATTTACTACAGAAAAGGCAATCCCTGGCGCACTTAAAATTTGCGACAGTAATTGAATTGAATAATTTACTATAGAAAAGGCAATCCCTGGCGTATTTAAAATTTGCGACAGTAAGAAATTATTTTTTGAATAATTTACTATAGAAAAGGCAATCCCTGGCGCAATTACAATTTGCGACAGTAAAAAATTATTTTTTGAATAATTTACTATAGAAAAGGCAATCCCTGGCGTAATTAAAATTTGCGACAGTATAAAATTATTTTTTGAATAATTTACTATAGAAAAGGCAATCCCTGGCGTAATTAAAATTTGCGACAGTATAAAATTATTTTTTGAATAATTTACTATAGAAAAGGCAATCCCTGGCGCACTTAAAATTTGCGACAGTATAAAATTATTTTTTGAATAATTTACTATAGAAAAGGCAATCCCTGGCGTAATTAAAATTTGCGGCAGTAAAAAATTATTTTTTGAATAATTTACTATAGAAAAGGCAATCCCTGGCGTATTTAAAATTTGCGGCAGTAAGAAATTATTTTTTGAATAATTTACTATAGAAAAGGCAATCCCTGGCGTATTTAAAATTTGCGACAGTAAAAAATTAATTTGTGAGAAATTTACTATAGAAAAGGCAATCCCTGGGATATTTAAAATTTGCGACAGTAAAAAATTATTTTTTTGCAAAATTTACTATAGAAAAGGCAATCCCTGGGGTATTTAAAATTTGCGACAGTAAAAAATTATTTCTTGAATAATTTACTATAGAAAAGGCAATCCCTGGCGTATTTAAAATTTGCGACAGTAGACAATTATTTTTTGAATAATTTACTATAGAAAAGGCAATTCCTGGCGTATTTAAAATTTGCGACAGTAAGAAATTAATTTGTGAGAAATTTACTATAGAAAAGGCAATCCCTGGGATATTTAAAATTTGCGACAGTAAAAAATTATTTTTTGAATAATTTACTATAGAAAAGGCAATCCCTGGCGTATTTAAAATTTGCGACAGTAAAAAATTAATTTGTGAGAAATTTACTATAGAAAAGGCAATCCCTGGAATATTTAAAATTTGCGACAGTAAAAAATTATTTTTTTGCAAAATTTACTATAGAAAAGGCAATACCTGGCGTATTTAAAATTTGCGACAGTAAAAAATTATTTTTTGAATAATTTACTATAGAAAAGGCAATCCCTGGCGTAATTAAAATTTGCGACAGTTGAAAATTATTTTTTGAACAATTTACTATAGAAAAGGCAATCCCTGGCGTAATTAAAATTTGCGACAGTAGAAAATTATTTTTTGCAAAATTTACTATAGAAAAGGCAATCCCTGGCGTAATTAAAATTTTCGACAGTAAAAAAATAATATTTTGAAAAATTTATTGTAGAAAAGGCAATCCCTGGCGCAATTAAAATTTGCGATAGTAAAAAACTATTTTTTGAATAATTTACTATAGAAAAGGCAATCCCTGGCGGATTTGAAATTTGCGATAGTAAAAAATTATTTTTTGAATAATTTACTATAGAAAAGGCAATCCCTGGCGCAATTAAAATTTGCGACAGTAGAAAATTATTTTTTGAATAATTTACTATAGAAAAGGCAATCCCTGGCGCAATCACAATTTGCGACAGTAAAAAATTGTTTTTTGAATAATTTACTATAGAAAAGGCAATCCCTGGCGTAATTAAAATTTGCGACAGTAGAAAATTATTTTTTGACTAATTTACTGTAGAAAAGGCAATCCCTGGCGCAATTAAAATTTGCGACAGTAAAAAATTATTTTTTGCAAAATTTACTATAGAAAAGGCAATCCCTGGCGCACTTAAAATTTGCGACAGAAATTGAATTGAATAATTTACTATAGAAAAGGCAATCCCTGGCGTATTTAAAATTTGCGACAGTAAGAAATTATTTTTTGAATAATTTACTATAGAAAAGGCAATCCCTGGCGCAATTACAATTTGCGACAGTAAAAAATTATTTTTTGAATAATTTACTATAGAAAAGGTAATCCCTGGGGTAATTAAAATTTGCGACAGTATAAAATTATTTTTTGAATAATTTACTATAGAAAAGGCAATCCCTGGCGTAATTAAAATTTGCGACAGTATAAAATTATTTTTTGAATAATTTACTATAGAAAAGGCAATCCCTGGCGCACTTAAAATTTGCGACAGTATAAAATTATTTTTTGAATAATTTACTATAGAAAAGGCAATCCCTGGCGTAATTAAAATTTGCGACAGTAAAAAATTATTTTTTGAATAATTTACTATAGAAAAGGCAATCCCTGGCGTATTTAAAATTTGCGGCAGTAAGAAATTATTTTTTGAATAATTTACTATAGAAAAGGCAATCCCTGGCGTATTTAAAATTTGCGACAGTAAAAAATTAATTTGTGAGAAATTTACTATAGAAAAGGCAATCCCTGGAATATTTAAAATTTGCGACAGTAAAAAATTATTTTTTTGCAAAATATACTATAGAAAAGGCAATCCCTGGCGTATTTAAAATTTGCGACAGTAAAAAATTATTTTTTGAATATATACTATAGAAAAGGCAATCCCTGGCGTAATTAAAATTTGCGACAGTTGAAAATTATTTTTTGAACAATTTACTATAGAAAAGGCAATCCCTGGCGTAATTAAAATTTGCGACAGTAGAAAATTATTTTTTGCAAAATTTACTATAGAAAATGCAATCCCTGGCGTAATTAAAATTTTCGACAGTAAAAAAATAATGTTTTGAAAAATTTACTGTAGAAAAGGCAATCTCTGGCGCAATTAAAATTTGCGATAGTAAAAAATTATTTTTTGAATAATTTACTATAGAAAAGGCAATCCCTGGCGCAATTAAAATTTGCGACAGTAGAAAATTATTTTTTGAATAATTTACTATAGAAAAGGCAATCCCTGGCGTAATTAAAATTTGCGACAGTAGAAAATTATTTTTTGAATAATTTACTATAGAAAAGGCAATCCCTGGCGTATTTAAAATTTGCGACAGTAGAAAATTATTTTTTGAATAATTTACTATAGAAAAGGCAAACCCTGGCGTAATTAAAATTTGCGACAGTATAAAATTATGTTTTGAATAATTTACTATAGAAAAGGCAATCCCTGGCGTATTTAAAATTTGCGACAGTAAGAAATTATTTTTTGAATAATTTACTATAGAAAAGGCAATCCCTGGCGCAATTACAATTTGCGACAGTAAAAAATTATTTTTTGAATAATTTACTATAGAAAAGGCAATCCCTGGCATAATTAAAATTTGCGACAGTATAAAATTATTTTTTGAATAATTTACTATAGAAAAGGCAATCCCTGGCGCACTTAAAATTTGCGACAGTATAAAATTATTTTTTGAATAATTTACTATAGAAAGGCAATCCCTGGCGTATTTAAAATTTGCGACAGTAAGAAATTATTTTTTGAATAATTTACTATAGAAAAGGCAATCCCTGGCGCAATTACAATTTGCGACAGTAAAAAATTATTTTTTGAATAATTTACAATAGAAAAGGCAATCCCTGGCGTAATTAAAATTTGCGACAGTTGAAAATTATTTTTTGAATAATTTACTATAGAAAAGGCAATCCCTGGCGTAATTAAAATTTGCGACAGTATAAAATTATTTTTTGAATAATTTACTATAGAAAAGGCAATTCCTGGCGCACTTAAAATTTGCGACAGTATAAAATTATTTTTTGAATAATTTACTATAGAAAAGGCAATCCCTGACGTATTTAAAATTTGCGACAGTAAGAAATTATTTTTTGAATAATTTACTATAGAAAAGGCAATCCCTGGCGCAATTACAATTTGCGACAGTAAAAAATTATTTTTTGAATAATTTACTATAGAAAAGGCAATCCCTGGCGTAATTAAAATTTGCGATAGTTGGAAATTATTTTTTGAATAATTTACTATAGAAAAGGCAATCCCTGGCGTTATTAAAATTTGCGACAGTATAAAATTATTTTTTGAATAATTTACTATAGAAAAGGCAATCCCTGGCATAATTAAAATTTGCGACAGTAAAAAATTATTTTTTGAATAATTTACTATAGAAAAGGCAATCCCTGGCGTAATTAAAATTTGCGACAGTTGAAAATTATCTTTTGAATAATTTACTATAGAGAAGGCAATCCCTGGCGTAATTAAAATTTGCGACAGTTGAAAATTATTTTTTGAATAATTTACTATAGAAAAGGCAATCCCTGGCGTAATTAAAATTTGCGACAGTTGAAAATTATTTTTTGAATAATTTACTATAGAAAAGGCAATCCCTGGCGTATTTAAAATTTGCGACAGTATAAAACTATTTTTTGAATAATTTACTATAGAAAAGGCAATCCCTGGCGTAATTAAAATTTGCGACAGTAGAAAATTATTTTTTGAAAAGTTTACTATAGAAAAGGCAATCCCTGGCGCAATTAAAATTTGCGGCAGTAAAAAATTATTTTTTGCAAAATTTACTCTAGAAAAGGCAATCCCTGGCGCAATTAAAACTTGCGATAGTAAAAAAATTTTTTTGAATAATTTACTATAGAAAAGGCAATTCCTGGCGTAATTAAAATTTGCGACAGTAGAAAATTATTTTTTGAAAAGTTTACTATAGAAAAGGCAATCCCTGGCGTAATTAAAATTTGCGACAATAAAAAATTATTTTTTGAATAATTTACTATAGAAAAGGCAATCCCTGGCGCACTTAAAATTTGCGACAGTAAAAAATTAATTTGTGAGTAATTTACTATAGAAAAGCAATCCCTGGCGTAATTAAAACTTGGGCGCAATTACAATTTGCGACAGTTGAAAAATTATTTTTTGAATAATTTACTATAGAAAAGGCAATCCCTGGCGCAATTAAAATTTGCGACAGTAAAACATTATTTTTTGCAAAATTTACTATAGAAAAGGCAATCCCTGGCGCACTTAAAATTTGCGACAGTAAAAAATTATTTTTTGAATAATTTACTATAGAAAAGGCAATCCCTGGCGTAATTAAAATTTGCGACAGTTGAAAATTATTTTTTGAATAATTTACTATAGAAAAGGCAATCCCTGGCGTAATTAAAATTTGCGACAGTAAAAAATTATTTTTTGAATAATTTACTATAGAAAAGGCAATCCCTGGCGTAATTAAATTTTGCACAGTTGAAAATTATTTTTTGAATAATTTACTATAGAAAAGGCAATCCCTGGCGTAATTAAAATTTGCGACAGTAGAAAATTATTTTTTGAATAATTTACTATAGAAAAGGCAATTCCTGGCGTAATTAAAATTTGCGACAGTATAAAAATTATTTTTTGAATGATTTACAATAGAAAAGGCAATCCCTGGCGTAATTAAAATTTGCGACAGTAGAAAATTATTTTTTGAATAATTTACTATAGAAAAGGCAATCCCTGGCGTAATTAAAATTTGCGACAGTAGAAAATTATTTTTTGAATAATTTACTATAGAAAATGCAATCCCTGGCCTATTTAAAATTTGCGACAGTAAAAAATTAATTTGTGAGAAATTTACTATAGAAAAGGCAATCCCTGGGATATTTAAAATTTGCGACAGTAAAAAATTATTTTTTTGCAAAATTTACTATAGAAAAGGCAATCCCTGGCGTATTTAAAATTTGCGACAGTAAAAAATTATTTTTTGAATAATTTACTATAGAAAAGACAATCCCTGGCGTAATTAAAATTTGCGACAGTATAAAATTATTTTTTGAATAATTTACTATAGAAAAGGCAATCCCTGGCGCAATTAAAATTTGCGACAGTAAAAAATTATTTTTTGCAAAATTTACTATAGAAAAGGCAATCCCTGGCGTAATTAAAATTTGCGACAGTATAAAATTATTTTTTGAATAATTTACTATAGAAAAGGCAATCCCTGGCGCAATTAAAATTTGCGACAGTAAAAAATTAATATTTTGAATAATTTACTATAGAAAAGGCAATCCTTGGCGTAATTAAAATTTGCGACAGTTAGAAAATTATTTTTTGAATAATTTACTATAGAAAAGGCAAATCCCTGGCATAATTAAAATTTGTGACAGTATAAAATTATTTTTTGAATAATTTACTATAGAAAAGGCAATCCCTGGCGCAATTAAAATTTGCGACAGTAAAAAAACTATTTTTTGAATAATTTACTATAGAAAAGGCAATCCCCTGGCGTAATTAAAATTTGCGACAGTTGAAAATTATTTTTTGAATAATTTACTATAGAAAAGGCAATCCCTGGCGTAATTAAAATTTGCGACAGTTGAAAATTATTTTTTGAATAATTTACTATAGAAAAGGCAATCCCTGGCGTAATTAAAATTTGCGACAGTAGAAAATTATTTTTTGAATAATTTACTGTAGAAAAGGCAATCCCTGGCGCAATTAAAATTTGCGACAGTAAAAAATTATTTTTTGCAAAATTTACTATAGAAAAGGCAATCCCTGGCGCACTTAAAATTTGCGACAGTATAAAATTATTTTTTGAATAATTTACTATAGAAAAGGCAATCTCTGGCGTAATTAAAATTTGCGACAGTATAAAATTATTTTTTGAATAATTTACTATAGAAAAGGCAATCCCTGGCGCACTTAAAATTTGCGACAGTATAAAATTATTTTTTGAATAATTTACTATAGAAAAGGCAATCCCTGGCGTAATTAAAATTTGCGACAGTTGAAAATTATTTTTTGAATAATTTACTATAGAAAAAGGCAATCCCTGGCGTAATTAAAATTTGCGACAGTAAAAAATTATTTTTTGAATAATTTACTATAGAAAAGACAATCCCTGGCGTAATTAAAATTTGCGACAGTAATAAAATTATTTTTTGAATAATTTACTATAGAAAAGGCAATCCCTGGCGCAATTAAAATTTGCGACAGTAAAAAATAATTTTTTGCAAAATTTACTATAGAAAAGGCAATCCCTAGCGTAATTAAAATTTGCGGCAGTAAAAAATTATTTTTTGAATAATTTACTATAGAAAAGGCAATCCCTGGCGCATTTACAATTTGCGACAGTTGAAAATTATTTTTTGAATAATTTACTATAGAAAAGGCAATCCCTGGCGCAATTAAAATTTGCGACAGTAAAAAATTATTTTTTGCAAAATTTACTATAGAAAAGGCAATCCCTGGCGCACTTAAAATTTGCGACAGTAAAAAATTATTTTTGAATAATTTAGTATAGAAAAGGCAATCCCTGGCGTAATTAAAATTTGCGACAGTAGAAAATTATTTTTTGAATAATTTACTGTTGAAAAGGCAATCCCCTGGCGCAATTAAAATTTGCGACAGTAGAAAATTATTTTTTGAATAATTTACTATAGAAAAGGCAATCCCTGGCGTAATTAAAATTTGCGAAAGTTGAAAATTATTTTTTGAATAATTTACTATAGAAAAGGCAATCCCTGGCGTAATTAAAATTTGCGACAGTAAAAAATTATTTTTTGAATAATTTACTATAGAAAAGGCAATCCCTGGCGATATTAAAATTTGCGACAGTTGAAAATTATTTTTTGAATAATTTACTATAGAAAAGGGCAATCCCTGGCGTAATTAAAATTTGCGACAGTAGAAAATTATTTTTTGAATAATTTACTATAGAAAAGGCAATCCCTGGCGTAATTAAAATTTGCGACAGTATAAAATTATTTTTTTGAATAATTTACTATAGATAAGCAAATCCCTGGCGTAATTAAAATTTTCGACAGTGGAAGATTATTTTTTGAATAATTTACTATAGAAAAGGCAATCCCTGGCGTAATTAAAATTTGCGACAGTAGAAAATTATTTTTTTGAATAATTTACTATAGAAAAGGCAATCCCTGGTGTATTTAAAATTTGCGACAGTAAAAAATTAATATGTGAGAAATTTACTATAGAAAAAGGCTATCCCTGGGATATTTAAAATTTGCGACATTAAAAAATTATTTTTTGAATAATTTACTATAGAAAAGGCAATCCCTGGCGCACTTAAAATTTGCGACAGTAAAAAATTATTTTTTGAATAATTTAGTATAGAAAAGGCAATCCCTGGCGTAATTACAATTTGCGACAGTAGAAAATTATTTTTTTGAATAATTTACTATAGAAAAGGCAATCCCTGGCGTAATTAAAATTTGCGACAGTTGAAAATTATTTTTTGAATAATTTACTATAGAAAAGGCAATCCCTGGCGTAATTAAAATTTGCGACAGTAGAAAATTATTTTTTGAATAATTTACTATAGAAAAGGCAATCCCTGGCGTATTTAAAATTTGCGACAGTAGAAAATTATTTTTTGAATAATTTTACTATAGAAAAGGCAAGCCCTGGTGTCTTTAAAATTTGCGACAGTAAAAAATTAATATGTGAGAAATTTGCTATAGAAAAGGCAATCCCTGGCGCACTTAAAATTTGCGACAGTAAAAAATTATTTTTTGAATAATTTTACTATAGAAAAGGCAATCCCTGGCGTAATTAAAATTTGCGACAGTAAAAAATTATTTTTTGCAAAATTTACTATAGAAAAGGCAATCCCTGGCGTATTTAAAATTTGCGACAGTAAAAAAGTAATTTTTTGCAAAATTTACTATAGAAAAGGCAATCCCTGGCGTAATTAAAATTTGCGACAGTAGAAAATTATTTTTTGAATAATTTACTATAGAAAAGGCAATCCCTGGCGTATTTAAAATTTGCGACAGTAAAAAATTATTTTTTGAATAATTTACTATAGAAAAGGCAATCCCTGGCGTAATTAAATTTTTGCGACAGTAGAAAATTATTTTTTGAATAATTTACTATAGAAAAGGCAATCCCTGGCGTAACTAAAATTTTCGACAGTAAAAAAATTAATATTTTGAATAATTTACTATAGAAAAGGCAATCCCTGGCGTAATTAAAATTTGCGACAGTAGAAAATTATTTTTTGAAAAGTTTACTATAGAAAAGGCAATCCCTGGCGTAATTAAAATTTGCGACAGTAGAAAATTATTTTTTGAATAATTTATTATAGAAAAGGCAATCCCTGGCGTATTTAAAATTTGCGACAGTAAAAAATTATTTTTTGAATAATTTTACTATAGAAAAGGCAATCCCTGGCGCAATTAAAATTTGCGACAGTAGAAAATTATTTTTTGAATAATTTACTATAGAAAAGGCAATCCCTGGCGCACTTAAAATTTGCGACAGTATAAAATTATTTTTTGAATAATTTACTATAGAAAAGGCAATCCCTGGCGCAATTACAATTTGCGACAGTTGAAAAATATTTTTTGAATAATTTACTATAGAAAAGGCAATCCCTGGCGCAATTAAAATTTGCGACAGTAAAAATTTTTTTTTTGCAAAATTTACAATAGAAAAGGCAATCCCTGGCGCACTTAAAATTTGCGACAGTAAAAAATTATTTTTTTGAATAATTTACTATAGAAAAGGCAATCCCTGGCGTAATTAAAATTTGCGACAGTTGAAAATTATTTTTTGAATAATTTACTATAGAAAAGGCAATCCCTGGCGTAATTAAAATTTGCGACAGTAAAAAATTATTTTTTGAATAATTTACTAAAGAAAAGGCAATCCCTGGCGTAATTAAAATTTGCGACAGTATAAAATTATTTTTTGAATAATTTACTACAGATAAGGCAATCCCTGGCGTAATTAAAATTTGCGACAGTAGAAAATTATTTTTTGAATAATTTACTATAGAAAAGGCAATCCCTGGCGTAATTAAAATTTTCGACAGTAAAAAATTAATATTTTGAATAATTTACTATAGAAAAGGCAATCCCTGGCGTAATTAAAATTTGCGACAGTAGAAAATTATTTTTTGAATAATTTACTATAGAAAAGGCAATCCCTGGCGTAATTAAAATTTGCGACAGTAGAAAATTATTTTTTGAATAATTTACTATAGAAAAGGCAATCCCTGGCGTAATTAAAATTTTCGACAGTAAAAAATTAATATTTTGAATAATTTACTATAGAAAAGGCAATCCCTGGCGCACTTAAAATTTGCGACAGGATAAAATTATTTTTTGAATAATTTACTATAGAAAAGGCAATCCCTGGCGCAATTACAATTTGTGACAGTTGAAAATTATTTTTTGAATAATTTACTATAGAAAAAGCAATCCCTGGCGCAATTAAAATTTGCGACAGTTGAAAATTATTTTTTGAATAATTTACTATAGAAAAGGCAATCCCTGGCGTAATAAAAATTTGCGACAGTAGAAAATTATTTTTTGAATAATTTACTATTGAAAAGGCAATCCCTGGCGCAATTAAAATTTGCGACAGTAGAAAATTATTTTTTGAATAATTTTACTATAGAAAAGGCAATCCCTGGCGCACTTAAAATTTGCGACAGTAAAAAATTATTTTTTGAATAATTTACTATAGAAAAGGCAATCCCTGGCGTAATTAAAATTTGCGACAGTTGAAAATTATTTTTTGAATAATTTACTATAGAAAAGGCAATCCCTGGCGTAATTAAAATTTGCGACAGTAGAAAATTGTTTTTTGAATAATTTACTATAGAAAAGGCAATCCCTGGCGTAATTAAAATTTGCGACAGTATAAAATTATTTTTTGAATAATTTACTATAGATAAGGGCAATCCCTGGCGTAATTAAAATTTGCGACAGTAGAAAATTATTTTTTGAATAATTTACTATAGAAAAGGCAATCCCTGGCGTAATTAAAATTTGCGACAGTAGAAAATTATTTTTTGAATAATTTACTATAGAAAAGGCAATCCCTGGTGTATTTAAAATTTGCGACAGTAAAAAATTAATATGTGAGAAATTTACTATAGAAAAGGCAATCCCTGGCGTATTTAAAATTTGCGACAGTAAAAAATTATTTTTTGAATAATTTACTATAGAAAAGGCAATCCCTGGCGCAATTAAAATTTGCGACAGTAAAAAATTATTTTTTGAATAATTTACTATAGAAAAGGCAATCCCTGGCGTAATTAAAATTTGCGACAGTAGAAAATTATTTTTTGAATAATTTACTATAGAATAGGCAATCCCTGGCGTATTTAAAATTTGAGACAGTATAAAATTATTTTTTGAATAATTTACTATAGAAAAGGAAATCCCTGGCGTAATTAAAATTTGCGACAGTAGAAAATTATTTTTTGAAAAGTTTACTATAGAAAAGGCAATCCCTGGCGCAATTAAAATTTGCGACAGTAAAAAATTATTTTTTGCAAAATTTACTGTAGAAAAGGCAATCCCTGGCGCAATTAAAACTTGCGATAGTAAAAAATTTTTTTTTGAATAATTTACTATAGAAAAGGCAATCGCTGGCGTATTTAAAATTTGCGACAGTAAAAAATTATTTTTTGAATAATTTACTATAGAAAAAGGCAATCCCTGGCGTAGTTAAAATTTGCGACAGTAGAAAATTATTTTTTGAATAATTTACTATAGAAAAGGCAATCCCTGGCGCACTTAAAATTTGCGACAGAATAAAATTATTTTTTGAATAATTTACTATAGAAAAGGCAATCCCTGGCGCAATTACAATTTGCGACAGTTGAAAATTATTTTTTGAATAATTTACTATAGAAAAGGCAATCCCTGGCGCAATTAAAATTTGCGACAGTAAAAAATTATTTTTTGAATAATTTACTATAAAAAAGGCAATCCCTGGCGTATTTAAAATTTGCGACAGTAAAAAATTAATTTGTGAGAAATTTACTATAGAAAAGGCAATCCTTGGGATATTTAAAATTTGCGACAGTAAAAAATTATTTTTTTGCAAAATTTACTATAGAAAAGGCAATCCCTGGCGTATTTAAAATTTGCGACAGTAGAAAATTATTTTTTGAATAATTTACTATAGAAAAGGCAATCCCTGGCGTAATTAAAATTTGCGACAGTAGAAAATTATTTTTTGAATAATTTACTATAGAAAAGGCAATCCCTGGCGTAATTAAAATTTGCGACAGTAGAAAATTATTTTTTGAATAATTTACTATAGAAAAGGCAATCCCTGGTGTATTTAAAATTTGCGACAGTAAAAAATTATTTTTTGAATAATTTACTATAGAAAAGGCAATCCCCTGGCGTAACTAAAATTTGCGACAGTAGAAAATTATTTTTTGAATGATTTTACTATAGAAAAAGGCAATCCCTGGCGTATTTAAAATTTGCGACAGTAAGAAATTAATTTGTGAGAAATTTACTATAGAAAAGGCAATCCCTGGGATATTTAAAATTTGCGACAGTAAAAAATTATTTTTTGAATAATTTACTACAGAAAAGGCAATACCTGGCGCAATTAAAATTTGCGACAGTAAAAAATTATTTTTTGAATAATTTACTGTAGAAAAGGCAATCCCTGGCGCAATTAAAATTTGCGACAGTAAAAAATTATTTTTGCAAAATTTACTGTAGAAAAGGCAATCCCTGGCGGATTTGAAATTTCCGACAGTAAAAAATTATTTTTTGAATAATTTACTATAGAAAAGGCAATCCCTGGCGTAATTAAAATTTGCGACAGTAAAAAACTATTTTTTGAATAATTTACTATAGAAAAGGCAATCCCCTAGCGCAATTAAAATTTGCGACAGTAAAAAACTATTTTTTGAATAATTTACTATAGAAAAGGCAATCCCTGCGTAATTAAAATTTGCGACAGTAAAAAATTATTTTTTGAATAATTTACTATAGAAAAGGCAATCCCTGGCGCAATTAAAATTTGCGACAGTAAAAATTATTTTTTGAATAATTTACTATAGAAAAGGCAATCCCTGGCGTAATTAAAATTTGCGACAGTAAAAAATTATTTTTTGAATAATTTACTATAGAAAAGGCAATCCCTGGCGTAATTAAAATTTGCGACAGTTGAAAATTATTTTTTGAATAATTTACTTAGAAAAGGCAATCCCTGGCGCACTTAAAATTTGCGACAGTAAAAAATTATTTTTTGAATAATTTACTATAGAAAAGGCAATCCCTGGCGTATTTAAAATTTGCGACAGTAAGAAATTAATTTGTGAGAAATTTACTATAGAAAAGGCAATCCCTGGGATATTTAAAATTTGCGACAGTAAAAAATTATTTTTTTGCAAAATTTACTATAGAAAAGGCAATCCCTGGCGTATTTAAAATTTGCGACAGTAAAAAATTATTTTTTGAATAATTTACTATAGAAAAGGCAATCCCTGGCGCAATTAAAATTTGCGACAGTAAAAAATTATTTTTTGAATAATTTACTATAGAAAAGGCAATCCCTGGCGCAATTAAAATTTGCGACAATAAAAAATTATTTTTTGAATAATTTACTATAGAAAAGGCAATCCCTGGCGTAATTAAAATTTGCGACAGTAGAAAATTATTTTTTGAATAATTTACTATAGAAAAGGCAATCCCTGGCGTAATTAAAATTTGCGACAGTAAAAAATTATTTTTTGAAAAATTTACTGTAGAAAGGCAATCCCTGGCGCAATTAAAATTTGCGACAGTAAAAAAATATTTTTTGAATAATTTACTATAGAAAAGGCAATCCCTGGCGCAATTAAAATTTGCGACAGTAAAAAAATTATTTTTTGAATAATTTACTATAGAAAAGGCAATCCCTGGCGCAATTAAAATTTGCGACAGTAAAAAATTATTTTTTGAATAATTTACTATAGAAAAGGCAATCCCTGGCGTAATTAAAATTTGCGACAGTAGAAAATTATTTTTTGAATAATTTACTATAGAAAAGGGCAATCCCTGGCGTTTTTAAAATTTGCGACAGTAAGAAATTAATTTGTGAGAAATTTTCTATAGAAAAGGCAATCCCTGGGATATTTAAAATTTGCGACAGTAAAAAAATTATTTTTTGAATAATTTACTATAGAAAAGGCAATCCCTGGCGTATTTAAAATTTGCGACAGTAAAAAATTAATTTGTGAAAAATTTACCTGGCGAAATTGAAATTTGCGAGAGTAAAAAATTATTTTTTGAATAATTTACTATAGAAAAGGCAATCCCTGGCGTAATTAAAATTTGCGACAGTTGAAAATTATTTTTTGAATAATTTACTATAGAAAAGGCAATCCCTGGCGCACTTAAAATTTGCGACAGTAAAAAATTATTTTTTGAATAATTTACTATAGAAAAGGCAATCCCTGGCGCCTTAAAATTTGCGACAGTAAAAAATTATTTTTTGAATAATTTACTATAGAAAAGGCAATCCCTGGCGTAATTAAAATTTGCGACAGTAGAAAATTATTTTTTGAATAATTTACTATAGAAAAGGCAATCCCCTGGCGCAATTAAAATTTGCGACAGTAAAAAATTATTTTTTGAATAATTTACTGTAGAAAAGACAATCCCTGGCGCAATTAAAATTTGCGACAGTAAAAAATTATTTTTTGCAAAATTTACTGTAGAAAAGGCAATCCCTGGCGGATTTGAAATTTGCGACAGTAAAAAATTATTTTTTGAATAATTTACTATAGAAAAGGCAATCCCTGGCGTAATTAAAATTTGCGACAGTAAAAAATTATTTTTTGAATAATTTACTATAGAAAAGGCAATCCCTGGCGCAATTAAAATTTGCGACAGTAAAAATTATTTTTTGAATAATTTACTATAGAAAAGGCAATCCCTGGCGTAATTAAAATTTGCGACAGTAAAAAATTATTTTTTGAATAATTTACTATAGAAAAGGCAATCCCTGGCGTAATTAAAATTTGCGACAGTTGAAAATTATTTTTTGAATAATTTACTATAGAAAAGGCAATCCCTGGCGCACTTAAAATTTGCGACAGTAAAAAATTATTTTTTGAATAATTTACTATAGAAAAGGCAATCCCTGGCGTATTTAAAATTTGCGACAGTAAGAAATTAATTTGTGAGAAATTTACTATAGAAAAGGCAATCCTTGGGATATTTAAAATTTGCGACAGTAAAAAATTATTTTTTTGCAAAATTTACTATAGAAAAGGCAATCCTTGGCGTATTTAAAATTTGCGACAGTAAAAAATTATTTTTTGAATAATTTACTATAGAAAAGGCAATCCCTGGCGCAATTAAAATTTGCGACAGTAAAAAATTATTTTTCAATAATTTACTATAGAAAAGGCAATCCCTGGCGCAATTAAAATTTGCGACAATAAAAAATTATTTTTTGAATAATTTACTATAGAAAAGGCAATCCCTGGCGTAATTAAAATTTGCGACAGTAGAAAATTATTTTTTGAATAATTTACTATAGAAAAGGCAATCCCTGGCGTAATTAAAATTTGCGACAGTAAAAAATTATTTTTTGAAAAATTTACTGTAGAAAGGCAATCCCTGACGCAATTAAAATTTGCGACAGTAAAAAATTATTTTTTGAATAATTTACTATAGAAAAGGCAATCCCTGGCGCAATTAAAATTTGCGACAGTAAAAAATTATTTTTTGAATAATTTACTATAGAAAAGGCAATCCCTGGCGCAATTAAAATTTGCGACAGTAAAAAATTATTTTTTGAATAATTTACTATAGAAAAGGCAATCCCTGGCGCAATTAAAATTTGCGACAATAAAAAATTATTTTTTGAATAATTTACTCTAGAAAAGGCAATCCCTGGCGTAATTAAAATTTTCGACAGTAGAAAATTATTTTTTGAATAATTTACTACAGAAAAGGCAATCCCTGGCGTTTTTAAAATTTGCGACAGTAAGAAATTAATTTGTGAGAAATTTACTATAGAAAAGGCAATCCCTGGGATATTTAAAATTTGCGACAGTAAAAAATTATTTTTTGTATAATTTACTATAGAAAAGGCAATCCCTGGCGTATTTAAAATTTGCGACAGTAAAAAATTAATTTGTGAAAAATTTACCTGGCGAAATTGAAATTTGCGAGAGTAAAAAATTATTTTTTGAATAATTTACTATAGAAAAGGCAATCCCTGGCGTAATTAAAATTTGCGACAGTTGAAAATTATTTTTTGAATAATTTACTATAGAAAAGGCAATCCCTGGCGCACTTAAAATTTGCGACAGTAAAAAAATATTTTTTGAATAATTTACTATAGAAAAGGCAATCCCTGGCGCAATTAAAATTTGCGACAGTAGAAAATTATTTTTTGAAAAGTTTACTATAGAAAAGGCAATCCCTGGCGCAATTAAAATTTGCGACAGTAAAAAATTATTTTTTGCAAAATTTACTGTAGAAAAGGCAATCCCTGGCGTAATTAAAATTTGCGACAGTAAAAAATTATTTTTTGAATAATTTACTATAGAAAAGGCAATTCCTGGCGTAATTAAAATTTGCGACAGTAAAAAATTATGTTTTGAATAATTTACTATAGAAAAGGCAATCCCAGGCGCACTTAAAATTTGCGACATTAAAAAATTATTTTTTGCAAAATTTACTGTAGAAAAGGCAATCCCTGGCGCAATTAAAATTTGCGACAGTAAGAAATTAATTTATGAGAAATTTACTATAGAAAAGGCAATCCCTGGGATATTTAAAATTTGCGACAGTAAAAAATTATTTTTTGAGATATTTAAAATTTGCGACAGTAAAAAATTATTTTTTGAATAATTTACTATAGAAAAGGCAATCCCTGGCGTATTTAAAATTTGCGACAGTAAAAAATTAATTTGTGAAAAATTTACCTGGCGAAATTGAAATTTGCGAGCGTAAAAAATTATTTTTTGAATAATTTACTATAGAAAAGGCAATCCCTGGCGTAATTAAAATTTGCGACAGTAGAAAATTATTTTTTGAATAATTTACTATAGAAAAGGCAATCCCTGGCGTAATTAAAATTTGCGACAGTATAAAATTATTTTTTGAATAATTTACTATAGAAAAGGCAATCCCTGGCGTAATTAAAATTTGCGACAGTAAAAAATTATTTTTTGGAAAAATTTACTGTAGAAAGGCAATCCCTGGCGCAATTAAAATTTGCGACAGTAAAAAACTATTTTTTGAATAATTTACTATAGAAAAGGCAATCCCTGGCGCAATTAAAATTTGCGACAGTAAAAAATTATTTTTGAATAATTTACTATAGAAAAGGCAATCCCTGGCGCAATTAAAATTTGCGACAGTAAAAAATTATTTTTTGAATAATTTACTATAGAAAAGGCAATCCCTGGCGCAATTAAAATTTGCGACAATAAAAAATTATTTTTTGAATAATTTACTATAGAAAAGTCAATCCCTGGCGTAATTAAAATTTGCGGACAGTAGAAAATTATTTTTTGAATAATTTACTACAGAAAAGGCAATCCCTGGCGTTTTTAAAATTTGCGACAGTAAGAAACTAATTTGTGAGAAATTTACTATAGAAAAGGCAATCCGTGGGATATTTAAAATTTGCGACAGTAAAAAATTATTTTTTGAATAATTTACTATAGAAAAGGCAATCCCTGGCGCAATTAAAATTTGCGACAGTAGAAAATTATTTTTTGAATAATTTACTATAGAAAAGGCAATCCCTGGCGTAATTAAAATTTGCGACAGTAAAAAATTATTTTTTGAAAAATTTACTATAGAAAAGGCAATCCCTGGCGCACTTAAAATTTGCGACAGTAAAAAATTATTTTTGAATAATTTACTATAGAAAAGGCAATCCCTGGCGCAATTAAAATTTGCGACAGTAGAAAATTATTTTTTGAATAATTTACTATAGAAAAGGCAATCCCTGGCGTAATTAAAATTTGCGACAGTAAAAAATTATTTTTTGAAAAATTTACTATAGAAAAGGTAATCCCTGGCGCAATTACAATCTGCGACAGTAAAAAATTATTTTTGAAAAATTTACCGTAGAAAGGCAATCCCTGGCGCAATTAAAATTTGCGACAGTAGAAAATTATTTTTTGAAAAGTTTACTATAGAAAAGGCAATCCCTGGCGCAATTAAAATTTGCGACAGTAAAAAATTATTTTTTGCAAAATTTTACTGGTAGAAAAGGCAATCCCTGACAGTAAAAAATTATTTTTTGAATAATTTACTATAGAAAAGGCAATTCCTGGCGTAATTAAAATTTGCGACAAGTAAAAAATTATGTTTTGAATAATTTACTATAGAAAAGGCAATCCCAGGCGCACTTAAAATTTGCGACAGTAAAAAATTATTTTTTGCAAAATTTACTGTAGAAAAGGCAATCCCTGGCGCAATTAAAATTTGCGACAGTAAGAAATTAATTTATGAGAAATTTACTATAGAAAAGGCAATCCCTGGGATATTTAAAATTTGCGACAGTATAAAAATTATTTTTTGAATAATTTACTATAGAAAAGGCAATCCCTGGCGTATTTTAAAATTTGCGACAGTAAAAAATTAATTTGTGAAAAATTTACCTGGCGAAATTGAAATTTGCGAGCGTAAAAAATTATTTTTTGAATAATTTACTATAGAAAAGGCAATCCCTGGCGTAATTAAAATTTGCGACAGTAGAAAATTATTTTTTGAATAATTTACTATAGAAAAGGCAATCCCTGGCGTAATTAAAATTTGCGACAGTATAAAATTATTTTTTGAATAATTTACTATAGAAAAGGCAATCCCTGGCGTAATTAAAATTTGCGACAGTAAAAAAATTATTTTTTGAAAAATTTACTGTAGAAAGGCAATCCCTGGCGCAATTAAAATTTGCGACAGTAAAAAAACTATTTTTTGAATAATTTACTATAGAAAAGGCAATCCCTGGCGCAATTAAAATTTGCGACAGTAAAAAATTATTTTTTGAATAATTTACTATAGAAAAGGCAATCCCTGGCGCAATTAAAATTTGCGACAGTAAAAAATTATTTTTTGAATAATTTACTATAGAAAAGGCAATCCCTGGCGCAATTAAAATTTGCGACAATAAAAAATTATTTTTTGAATAATTTACTATAGAAAAGGCAATCCCTGGCGTAATTAAAATTTGCGACAGTAGAAAATTATTTTTTTGAATAATTTACTACAGAAAAGGCAATCCCTGGCGTTTTTTAAAATTTGCGACAGTAAGAAACTAATTTGTGAGAAATTTACTATAGAAAAGGCAATCCCTGGGATATTTAAAATTTGCGACAGTATAAAAATTATTTTTGAATAATTTACTATAGAAAAGGCAATCCCTGGCGTATTTAAAATTTGCGACAGTAAAAAATTAATTTGTGAAAAATTTACCTGGCGAAATTGAAATTTGCGAGAGTAAAAAAATTATTTTTTTGAATAATTTACTATAGAAAAGGCAATCCCTGGCGTAATTAAAATTTGCGACAGTTGAAAATTATTTTTTGAATAATTTACTATAGAAAAGGCAATCCCTGGCGCACTTAAAATTTGCGACAGTAAAAAATTATTTTTTGAATAATTTACTATAGAAAAGGCAATCCCTGGCGCACTTAAAATTTGCGACAGTTAAAAAATTATTTTTTGAATAATTTACTATAGAAAAGGCAATCCCCTGGCGTAATTAAAATTTGCGACAGTAGAAAATTATTTTTTGAATAATTTACTATAGAAAAGGCAATCCCTGGCGTAATTAAAATTTGCGACAGTAAAAAAATATTTTTTGAAAAATTTACTATAGAAAAGGTAATCCCTGGCGCAATTAAAATTTGCGACAGTAAAAAATTATTTTTTGCAAAATTTACTGTAGAAAAGGCAATCCCTGGCGTAATTAAAATTTGCGACAGTAAAAAATTATTTTTTGAATAATTTACTATAGAAAAGGCAATCCCTGGCGTATTTAAAATTTGCGACAGTAAAAAATTAATTTGTGAAAAATTTACCTGGCGAAATTGAAATTTGCGAGAGTAAAAAATTATTTTTTGAATAATTTACTATAGAAAAGGCAATCCCTGGCGTAATTAAAATTTGCGACAGTAGAAAATTATTTTTTGAATAATTTACTATAGAAAAGGCAATCCCTGGCGTAATTAAAATTTGCGACAGTATAAAATTATTTTTTGAATAATTTACTATAGAAAAGGCAATCCCTGGCGTAATTAAAATTTGCGACAGTAAAAAATTATTTTTTGAAAAATTTACTGTAGAAAGGCAATCCCTGGCGCAATTAAAATTTGCGACAGTAAAAAATTATTTTTTGAATAATTTACTATAGAAAAGGCAATCCCTGGCGCAATTAAAATTTGCGACAGTAAAAAATTATTTTTTGAATAATTTACTATAGAAAAGGCAATCCCAGGCGCACTTAAAATTTGCGACAGTAAAAAATTATTTTTTGCAAAATTTACTGTAGAAAAGGCGATCCCTGTCGCAATTAAAATTTGCGACAGTAAGAAATTAATTTATGAGAAATTTACTATAGAAAAGGCAATCCCTGGGATATTTAAAATTTGCGACAGTAAAAAATTATTTTTTGAATAATTTACTATAGAAAAGGCAATCCCTGGCGTATTTAAAATTTGCGACAGTAAAAAATTAATTTGTGAAAAATTTACCTGGCGAAATTGAAATTTTCGAGAGTAAAAAATTATTTTTTGAATAATTTACTATAGAAAAGGCAATCCCTGGCGTAATTAAAATTTGCGACAGTAGAAAATTATTTTTTGAATAATTTACTATAGAAAAGGCAATCCCTGGCGTAATTAAAATTTGCGACAGTATAAAATTATTTTTTGAATAATTTACTATAGAAAAGGCAACCCTGGCGCACTTAAAATTTGCGACAGTAAAAAATTATTTTTTGAATAATTTACTATAGAAAAGGCAATCCCTGGCGTAATTAAAATTTGCGACAGTAGAAAATTATGTTTTGAATAATTTACTATAGAAAAGGCAATCCCAGGCGCACTTAAAATGTGGGACAGTAAAAAATTATTTTTTGCAAAATTTACTGTAGAAAAGGCAATCCCTGGCGCAATTAAAATTTGCGACAGTAAGAAATTAATTTGTGAGAAATTTACTATAGAAAATGCAATCCCTGGGATATTTAAAATTTGCGACAGTAAAAAATTATTTTTTGAATAATTTACTATAGAAAAGGCAATCCCTGGCGTATTTAAAATTTGCGACAGTAAAAAATTAATTTGTGAAAAATTTACCTGGCGAAAATGAAATTTGCGAGAGTAAAAAATTATTTTTTGAATAATTTACTATAGAAAAGGCAATCCCTGGCGTAATTAAAATTTGCGACAGTTGAAAATTATTTTTTGAATAATTTACTACAAAAAAGGCAATCCCTGGCGCACTTAAAATTTTCGACAGTAAAAAATTATTTTTTGAATAATTTACTATAGAAAAGGCAATCCCTGGCGCACTTAAAATTTGCGACAGTAAAAAATTATTTTTTGAATAATTTACTATAGAAAAGGCAATCCCTGGCGTAATTAAAATTTGCGACAGTAGAAAATTATTTTTTGAATAATTTACTATAGAAAAGGCAATCCCTGGCGTATTTAAAATTTGCGACAGTAAAAAACTATTTTTTGAAAAATTTACTATAGAAAAGGTAATCCCTGGCGCAATTACAATTTGCGACAGTAAAAAATTATTTTTGAAAAATTTACTGTAGAAAGGCAATCCCTGGCGCAATTAAAATTTGCGACAGTAGAAAATTATTTTTTGAAAAGTTTACTATAGAAAAGGCAATCCATGGCGCAATTAAAATTTGCGACAGTAAAAAAATTATTTTTTGCAAAATTTACTGTAGAAAAGGCCAATCCCTGGCGCAATTAAAACTTGCGATAGTAAAAAATTATTTTTTGAATAATTTACTATAGAAAAGGCAATCCCTGGCGTAATTAAAATTTGCGACAGTAAAAAATTATTTTTTGAATAATTTACTATAGAAAAGGCAATCCCTGGCGTAATTAAAATTTGCGACAGTAAAAAATTATGTTTTGAATAATTTACTATAAAAAGGCAATCCCAGGCGCACTTAAAATTTGCGACAGTAAAAAATTATTTTTTGCAAAATTTACTGCAGAAAAGGCAATCCCTGGCGCAATTAAAATTTGCGACAGTAAGAAATTAATTTGTGAGAAATTTACTATAGAAAAGGCAATCCCTGGGATATTTAAAATTTGCGACAGTAAAAAATTATTTTTTGAATAATTTACTATAGAAAAGGCAATCCCTGGCGTATTTAAAATTTGCGACAGTAAAAAATTAATTTGTGAAAAATTTACCTGCCGAAATTGAAATTTGCGAGAGTAAAAAATTATTTTTTGAATAATTTACTATCGAAAAGGCAATCCCTGGCGTAATTACAATTTGCGACAGTAGAAAATTATTTTTTGAATAATTTACTATAGAAAAGGCAAACCCTGGCGTAATTAAAATTTGCGACAGTATAAAATTATTTTTTGAATAATTTACTATAGAAAAGGCAACCCTGGCGCACTTAAAATTTGCGACAGTAAAAAATTATTTTTTGAATAATTTACTATAGAAAAGGCAATCCCTGGCGTAATTAAAATTTGCGACAGTAGAAAATTATTTTTTGAATAATTTACTATAGAAAGGGCAATCCCTGGCGCAATTAAAATTTGCGAAAGTAAAAAATTATTTTTTGAATAATTTACCATAGAAAAGGCAATCCCTGGCGTATTTAAAATTTGCGACAGTAAGAAATTAATTTGTGAGAAATTTACTATAGAAAAGGCAATCCCTGGGATATTTAAAATTTGCGACAGTAAAAAATTATTTTTTGAAAAATTTACTATAGAAAAGGCAATCCCTGGCGTAATTAAAATTTGCGACAATAGAAAATTATTTTTTGAATAATTTACTATAGAAAAGGCAATCCCTGGCGTAATTAAAATTTGCGACAGTAGAAAATTATTTTTTGAATAATTTACTATAGAAAAGGCAATCCCTGGCGTAATTAAAATTGGCGACAGTAGAAAATTATTTTTTGAATAATTTACTATAGAAAAGGCAATCCCTGGCGTATTTAAAATTTGCGACAGTAAAAAATTATTTTTTGAATAATTTACTATAGAAAAGGCAATCCCTGGCGTAATTAAAATTTGCGACAGTAGAAAATTATTTTTTGAATAATTTACTATAGAAAAGGCAATCCCTGGCGTAATTAAAATTTGCGACAGTAGAAAATTATTTTTTGAATAATTAACTATAGAAAAGGCAATCCCTGGCGTATTTAAAATTTGCGACAATAGAAAATTATTTTTTGAATAATTTACTATAGAAAAAGCAATCCCTGGCGTATTTAAAATTTGCGACAGTAAAAAATTATTTTTTGAATAATTTACTATAGAAAAGGCAATCCCTGGCGTAATTAAAATTTGCGACAGTAAAAAATTATTTTTTGAATAATTTACTATAGAAAAGGCAATCCCTGGCGCACTTAAAATTTGCGACAGTAAAAAATTATTTTTTGAATAATTTACTATAGAAAAGGCAATCACTGGCGTAATTAAAATTTGCGACAGTAAAAAATTATTTTTTGAATAATTTACTATAGAAAAGGCAATCCCTGGCGTATTTAAAATTTGTGACAGTAAAAAATTATTTTTTGCAAAATTTACTATATAAAAGGCAATCCCTGGCGTAATTAAAATTTGCGACAGTTGAAAATTATTTTTTGAATAATTTACTATAGAAAAGGCAATCCCTGGCGTAATTAAAATTTGCGACAGTATAATATTATTTTTTGAATAATTTACTATAGAAAAGGCAATCCCTGGCGTATTTAAAATTTGCGACAGTATAAAATTATTTTTTGAATAATTTACTATAGAAAAGGCAATCCCTGGCGTAATTAAAATTTGCGACAGTAGAAAATAATTTTTTGAAAAGTTTACTATAGAAAAGGCAATCCCTGGCGCAATTAAAATTTGTGACAGTAAAAAATTATTTTTTGCAAAATTTACTGTAGAAAAGGCAATCCCTGGCGCAATTAAAACTTGCGATAGTAAAAAATTATTTTTTGAATAATTTACTATAGAAAAGGCAATCCCTGGCGTATTTAAAATTTGCGACAGTAAAAAATTATTTTTTGAATAATTTACTATAGAAAAGGCAATCCCTGGCGCAATTAAAATTGGCGACAGTAGAAAATTATTTTTTGAATAATTTACTATAGAAAAGGCAATCCCTGGCGCACTTAAAATTTGCTACAGTATAAAATTATTTTTTGAATAATTTACTATAGAAAAGGCAATCCCTGGCGCAATTACAATTTGCGACAGTTGAAAATTATTTTTTGAATAATTTACTATACAAAAGGCAATCCCTGGCGCAATTAAAATTTGCGACAGTAAAAAATTATTTTTTGCAAAATTTACTATAGAAAAGGCAATCCCTGGCGCACTTAAAATTTGCGACAGTAAAAAATTATTTTTTGAATAATTTACTATAGAAAAGGCAATCCCTGGCGTAATTAAAATTTGCGACAGTTGAAAATTCTTTTTTGAATAATTTACTATAGAAAAGGCAATCCCTGGCGTAATTAAAATTTGCGACAGCAAAAAATTATTTTTTGAATAATTTACTATAGAAAAGGCAATCCCTAGCGTAATTAAAATTTGCGACAGTTGAAAATTATTTTTTGAATAATTTACTATAGAAAAGGCAATCCCTGGCGTAATTAAAATTTGCGACAGTAGAAAATTATTTTTTGAATAATTTACTATAGAAAAGGCAATCCCTGACGCACTTAAAATTTGCGACAGTATAAAATTATTTTTTGAATAATTTACTATAGAAAAGGCAATCCCTGTCGCAATTACAATTTGCGACAGTTGAAAATTATTTTTTGAATAATTTACTATAGAAAAGGCAATCCCTGGCGCAATTAAAATTTGCGACAGTAAAAAATTATTTTTTGCAAAATTTACTATAGAAAAGGCAATCCCTGGCGCACTTAAAATTTGCGACAGTAAAAAATTATTTTTTGAATAATTTACTATAGAAAAGGCAATCCCTGGCGTAATTAAAATTTGCGACAATTGAAAATTCTTTTTTGAATAATTTACTATAGAAAAGGCAATCCCTGGCGTAATTAAAATTTGCGACAGCAAAAAATTATTTTTTGAATAATTTACTATAGAAAAGGCAATCCCTAGCGTAATTAAAATTTGCGACAGTTGAAAATTATTTTTTGAATAATTTACTATAGAAAAGGCAATCCCTGGCGTAATTAAAATTTGCGACTGTAGAAAATTATTTTTTGAATAATTTCCTATAGAAAAGGCAATCCCTGGCGTAATTAAAATTTGCGACAGTATAAAATTATTTTTTGAATAATTTACTATACAAAAGGCAATCCCTGGCGTAATTAAAATTTGCGACAGTAGAAAATTATTTTTTGAATAATTTACTATAGAAAAGGCAATCCCTGGCGTAATTAAAATTTGCGACAGTAGAGAATTATTTTTTGAATAATTTACTATAAAAAAGGCAATCCCTGGCGTATTTAAAATTTGCAACAGTAAAAAATTAATTTGTGAGAAATTTACTATAGAAAGGCAATCCCTGGGATATTTAAAATTTGCGACAGTAAAAAAATATTTTTTTGCAAAATTTACTATAGAAAAGGCAATCCCTGGCGTATTTAAAATTTGCGACAGTAAAAAATTATTTTTTGAATAATTTACTATAGAAAAGGCAATCCCTGGCGTAATTAAAATTTGCGACAGTAGAAAATTATTTGTTGAATAATTTACTATAGAAAAGGCAATCCCTGGCGTATTTAAAATTTGCGACAGTAAAAAATTATTTTTTGAATAATTTACTATAGAAAAGGCAATCCCTGGCGTAAATAAAATTTGCGACAGTAAAAAATTATTTTTTGAATAATTTACTATAGAAAAGGCAATCCCTGGCGTAATTAAAATTTGCGACAGTAAAAAATTATTTTTTGAATAATTTATTACAGAAAGGGCAATCCCTGGCGTAATTAAAATTTGCGACAGTTGAAAATTATTTTTTGAATAATTTACTATAGAAAAGGCAATCCCTGGCGTAATTAAAATTTGCGACAGTATAAAATTATTTTTTGAATAATTTACTATAGAAAAGGCAATCCCTGGCGTAATTAAAATTTGCGACAATATAAAATAATTTTTTGAATAATTTACTATATAAAAGGCAATCCCTGGCGTAATTAAAATTTGCGAAAGTAGAAAATTATTTTTTGAATAATTTACTATAGAAAAGGTAATTCCTGGCGTAATTAAAATTTGCGACAGTAGAAAATTATTTTTTGAATAATTTACTATAGAAAAGGCAATCCCTGGCGTATTTAAAATTTGCGACAGTAAAAATTTAATTTGTGAGAAATTTACTATAGAAAAGGCAATCCCTGGGATATTTAAAATTTGCGACAGTAAAAAATTATTTTTTTGCAAAATTTACTATAGAAAAGGCTATCCTTGGCGTATTTAAAATTTGCGACAGTAAAAAATTATTTTTTGAATAATTTACTATAGAAAAGGCAATCCCTGGCGTAATTAAAATTTGCGACAGTAGAAAATTATTTTTTGAATAATTTACTATAGAAAAGGCAATCCGTGGCGTATTTAAAATTTGCGACAGTAAGAAATTAATTTGTGAGAAATTTACTATAGAAAAGGCAATTCCTGGGATATTTAAAATTTGCGACAGTAAAAAATTATTTTTTGAATAATTTACTATAGAAAAGGCAATCCCTGGCGCAATTAAAATTTGCCACAGTAAAAAATTATTTTTTGAATAATTTACTTTAGAAAAGGCAATCCCTGGCGCAATTAAAATTTGCGACAGTTGAAAATTATGTTTTGAATAATTTACTATAGAAAAGGCAATCCCTGGCGCACTTAAAATTTGCGACAGTAAAAAATTCTTTTTTGAATAATTTACTATAGAAAAGGCAATCCCTGGCGTATTTAAAATTTGCGACAGTAAGAAATTAATTTGTGAGAAATTTACTATAGAAAAGGCAATCCCTGGGATATTTAAAATTTGCGACAGTAAAAAATTATTTTTTTGTAAAATTTACTATAGAAAAAGCAATACCTGGCGTAATTAAAATTTGCGACAGTAGAAAATTATTTTTTGAATAATTTACTATAGAAAAGGCAATCCTTGGCGTAATTAAAATTTGCGACAGTAAAAAATTATTTTTTGAATAATTTACTATAGAAAAGATAACCCTGGCGCAATTACAATTTGCGACAGTAAAAAATTATTTTTTGAAAAATTTACTATAGAAAAGGCAATCCCTCGCGCAATTAAAATTTGCGACAGTAAAAAATTATTTTTTGAATAATTTACTATAGAAAAGGCAATCCCTGGCGTAATTAAAATTTGCGACAGTTGAAAATTATTTTTTGAATAATTTACTATAGACAAGGCAATCCCTGGCGCACTTAAAATTTGCGACAGTAAAAAATTATTTTTTGAATAGTTTACTATAGAAAAGGCAATCCCTGGCGCACTTAAAATTTGCGACAGTATAAAATTATTCTTTGAATAATATACTATAGAAAAGGCAATCCCTGGCCTAATTAAAATTTGCGACAGTAGAAAATTATTTTTTGAATAATTTACTATAGGAGAGGCAATCCCTGGCTCAATTAAAATTTGCGACAGTAAAAAATTATTTTTTGAAAAATTTACTATAGAAAAGTAATCCCTGGCGCAATTGCAATTTGCGACAGTAAAAAATTATTTTTGAAAAATTTACTGTAGAAAGGCAATCCCTGGCGGAATTAAAATTTACGACAGTAGAAAATTATTTTTTGAAATTTTACTATAGAAAAGGCAATCCCTGGCGCAATTAAAATTTGCGACAGTAAAAAATTATTTTTTGCAAAATTTACTGTAGAAAAGGCAATCCCTGGCGCAATTAAAACTTGCGATAGTAAAAAATTATTTTTTGAATAATTTACTATAGAAAAGGCAATCCCTGGCGTAATTAAAATTTGCGACAGTAGAAAATTATTTTTTGAATAATTTACTATAGAAAAGGCAATCCCTGGCGTAATTAAAATTTGCGACAGTAGAAAATTATTTTTTGAATAACTTACTATAGAAAAGGCAATCCCTGGCGTATTTAAAATTTGCGACAGTAAGAAATTAATTTGTGAGAAATTTACTATAGAAAAGGCAATCCCTGGCGTATTTAAAATTTGCGACAGTAAAAAATTATTTTTTGAATAATTTACTATAGAAAAGCCAATCCCTGGCGCAATTAAAATTTGCGACAGTAAAAAATTATTTTTTGAATAATTTACTGTAGAAAAGGCAATCCCTGGCGCAATTAAAATTTGCGACAGTAAAAAATTATTTTTTGCAAAATTTACTGTAGAAAAGGCAATCCCTGGCGGATTTGAAATTTGCGACAGTAAAAAATTATTTTTTGAATAATTTACTATAGAAAAGGCAATCCCTGGCGTAATTAAAATTTGCGACAGTAAAAAATTATTTTTTGAATAATTTACTATAGAAAAGGCAATCCCTGGCGCAATTAAAATTTGCGACATTAAAAAATTATTTTTTGAATAATTTACTATAGAAAAGGCAATCCCTGGCGTAATTAAAATTTGCGACAGTAGAAAATTATTTTTTGAATAACTTACTATAGAAAAGGCAATCCCTGGCGTATTTAAAATTTGCGACAGTAAGAAATTAATTTGTGAGAAATTTACTATAGAAAAGGCAATCCCTGGGATATTTAAAATTTGCGACAGTAAAAAATTATTTTTTGAATAATTTACTATAGAAAAGGCAATCCCTGGCGCAATTAAAATTTGCGACCGTAAAAAATTATTTTTTGAATAATTTACTGTAGAAAAGGCAATCCCTGGCGCAATTAAAATTTGCGACAGTAAAAAATTATTTTTTGCAAAATTTACTGTAGAAAAGGCAATCCCTGGCGCAATTAAAACTTGCGATAGTAAAAAATTATTTTTTGAATAATTTACTATAGAAAAGGCAATCCCTGGCGTAATTAAAATTTGCGACAGTAGAAAATTATTTTTTGAATAATTTACTATAGAAAAGGCAATCCCTGGCGTAATTAAAATTTGCGACAGTAGAAAATTATTTTTTGAATAACTTACTATAGAAAAGGCAATCCCTGGCGTATTTAAAATTTGCGACAGTAAGAAATTAATTTGTGAGAAATTTACTATAGAAAAGGCAATCCCAGGGATATATAAAATTTGCGACAGTAAAAAATTATTTTTTGAATAATTTACTATAGAAAAGGCAATCCCTGGCGCAATTAAAATTTGCGACAGTAAAAAATTATTTTTTGAATAATTTACTGTAGAAAAGGCAATCCCTGGCGCAATTAAAATTTGCGACAGTAAAAAATTATTTTTTGCAAAATTTACTGTAGAAAAGGCAATCCCTGGCGGATTTGAAATTTGCGACAGTAAAAAATTATTTTTTGAATAATTTACTATAGAAAAGGCAATCCCTGGCGTAATTAAAATTTGCGACAGTAAAAAATTATTTTTTGAATAATTTACTATAGAAAAGGCAATCCCTGGCGCACTTAAAATTTGCGACAGTAAAAAATTATTTTTTGAATAATTTACTATAGAAAAGGCAATCCCTGGCGTATTTAAAATTTGCGACAGTAAGAAATTAATTTGTGAGAAATTTACTATAGAAAAGGCAATCCCTGGGATATTTAAAATTTGCGACTGTAAAAAATTATTTTTTTGCAAAATTTACTATAGAAAAAGCAATCCCTGGCGTATTTAAAATTTGCGACAGTAAAAAATTATTTTTTGAATAATTTACTGTAGAAAAGGCAATCCCTGGCGCAATTAAAATTTGCGACAGTAGAAAATTATTTTTTGAATAATTTACTATAGGAAAGGCAATCCCTGGCTCAATTAAAATTTGCGACAGTAAAAAATTATTTTTTGAAAAATTTACTATAGAAAAGTAATCCCTGGCGCAATTACAATTTGCGACAGTAAAAAATTATTTTTTGAAAAATTTACTGTAGAAAGGCAATCCCTGGCGGAATTAAAATTTGCGACAGTAGAAAATTATTTTTTGAAATTTTACTATAGAAAAGTCAATCCCTGGCGCAATTAAAATTTGCGACAGTAAAAAATTATTTTTTGCAAAATTTACTGTAG